>OY770262.1:203928967-204237286 GCA_963669355.1 Chorisops tibialis | reverse complement strand
ACCACCTCCCATATAAACCGCACTTTTTCATGAATACTCTAAACGAATTTTCTCAGTACATTTAAATTTCATCGAGGTAAAAATTTGAATTTAATCTTAATTAGCATTATTAGTAATATCGGGAAAAAACTTAAGCGAGTAGCTTCACTCCTTCTTCCCCTCCCATGCAATGAGACACATTCCACGACTATACAATAATTCGATTTTTCTTGAAAAGTATGAATGATACAGATCTGAAATTTAAAGTATATCAATTGCATGATAGTTATAGTTGTTTCTCGAAAAATCACCAAAAACCCCCTCTCCTTCTACACCTCCCATACAAATTGCACAATTTCAATTCAATGCACTAAGTTTCTCAATACCTACTCAATTTTGAAGCTTAAATTTCGTACAAAACATTTTCATAGCTACTCTAGCATGATGTGAAACAAATTAGTTTAATGCTGTCACCCCTTCTACCACTCCCTATACAAAATTTCTTAACACCGCAAAAATTTCGATTTCATCTATACATAGTATCGTATAATTGGGCTTTACGCACAATCGTAGTCCTGTTATGTTTTTAAGCTTAATGTTATTTTATTTGTTTTTTTTTATACTCTAGATGAAATCTGAGAGTATATTGTGTTTGCCTTACCGTTTGTAACGCAAAGAAATAACGCTCGCACAGAGCCGCCAAGGGTACAGAAATATTTATTGTCGCTCAAAAATCTCGATTCCGAGTGACCGTCTGTCCGTCTGTCTGTCTGTCCGTCTGTCCGTCTGTCCGTCTGTCTGTCTGTCTGTCCGTCTGTCCGTCTGTCCGTCTGTCCGTCTGTGCGTCTGTCTACAGCATAACTCTCGAAAGCTTTGAGCTATAGTACTAAAAATTTGTGTGCGTCATTTTTAGCAAACAAGTAACTTTAAGTTCGTGAATGGGCTACATCCCCCCACCCCTTCTACCCCCTCCCATACAAATTTCATGAAATTTCGAAATATTAAGAAATTGATTTTTCTTTGAAACTATTTAAGCTATAGACTTGAAATTTAGGTAAAAGTATTGAGATATAGATGTAATTAATATAACGGAATATTGACCCGATCCCCTTACTTCTTCTACCCCCTCCCATACAAATAGACAATTTTGAAAAATACATATTTTCGATTTCCATTGAAACTAGTAAAGTTGAAAAGACGAAATTTTGTCAGAACTAATTTTACTACAATTGCAATTTATTTTAAAAATAATTATCAACTTCACCTTACTCCTTCTACCCCCTCCCATACAAATTTCACGAAATTTTGGAATTTAAATTAAATTATTTTTCTTCGAAACTGTTAAAGTCATCAACTTGATATTTTGTGTAAAGTAAACAAATAGAAATATTTATAATGCAAAAAAAATTTGTTTTGATCCGTACACTCCTTCTACCCCCTCCCATACAAATGCATAAATTTTGTTAAATGCATTTTATCGATTTCCATTCAAACTTGAAAAGGTACAAACTTCAAATTTTGCCAGAATTTGTTTCTTAATAATTGAAATAAGTGCTAGAAAAAATATCAGCCCCGCTTCACTCCTTCTACCCCCTCCCATACAAATATCTGTATTATAAATTCAAGAAAAGAATTTCCTTCGAATATATGAGAGCTATCGACTTTGAAATTGAATCAAAGCACGGTGATGAGAAGCAGTTTCAAAATCGTCTAAAACGTTCCACTTCCTCTGCCACCTCCCATACAAATGTCCCAATTTCAGGAAAACTATTACCAATTTCATTAAAAATAATGAAAACTAAAAACTTTAAATTCAGCAATAAGCATTTTGCATGCCATGTTCGGTGTCATATAAGAAAAATACAAACCTCCCCCTCTACTTCTACCACCTCCCATGCAAAAGTCTCTATTCACTATTCGAAAGAATTTGAGATGACATACTTTCCGGTATATTAAAGTCATTTCCATCTCATCTAGAGTATCATATGATTGGGCTTTAAGCCCAATCATAATTCTGTTATGTTTTTTTTAATAACACCAGCTACAATTATTCACCTGTCCTTAACGCTTTTCAACACGTATATGATCTCAAATCACGGGTTTGATTTGATCACGAGCCTGTCCCATAAAAATGGGAGTATCATGCTTTCATTCCTAATAATTTATGGTTCTGATTCCAACAATAAACAAACCATTTTCTTCAAAGAGCCATTAAAGTGAGCAGATTATATATCCCACATAATGTATTACTAACTACACTCTCAAAAATTGCTTATTATTGCTATTTTTACGCGGACGAAGTCGCGGGCGTTTGCTAGTAATAAATAAACCCTATAACTATCCCAGTCCTGATACTGCATCAGTTTTCCGAAAGTTTAACTTCTACCACGTGTACACTGCACACATGTTTTTTTTTTTTTTTTTAATGTAAATCCACCAAAATAATGAATCTCTCTTGCGGGCAACGTGCAATACAAACAAACAAACAAAAATACTGAATTAAAGCAATTATTGCCGGTGTTCTAAAATATCTACATATATTTATAATTTTTAAGCTAATTAACTCTGTAAAATGTCATTAATTTGTCACAAAAGAACAAATACTCAATCAAAACATGGAATTAGTCAATGCACTTCTTAGTGTCGAACTACTTAAAATGTAAGCTATTTTAAGAATAAAATATTGTAAATTTATTCAAGGCAATAAAGTTAAACTTAAACCTTAAAATTCGAACTTACGCGCAGAAGAGCAAAGTAGGAATACTAGGACCAGGGCAAGAACACTATCAGATTCTGTGGTTCGTGCGGAGGAACAAGTTGCAAATACTAGAAGGCGTGCAGTAAGGTAAGCAAATTTAGGTTACGCCGAGAGGAGCAAAATAGGAATACTAGAACCAGGTCAACAACACGATCAGATTCTGTGGTTCGTGGGGAGGAACAAGTTGCAAATACTAGAAGGCGTGCAGTAAGGAGAGCAAATTTGAACTTACGCGCAGAAGAGTAATGTAGGATTATTAGGACCAAGGCAACAACACGATCAGATTCTATGGCTCCTGCGGAGGAACAAGTTCTAGTAGAAGGCGTGCCGTAAGGAGAGCAAATTTGAACTTACGCACAAAAAAGCAAAGTAGGAATACTAGGACCAGGGTAACTACACGATAAGATTCTGTGGTTCATGCGGAAGAACAAGTTGCAAATACTAGAAGGCGTGCAATAAGGAGAGCAATTTTGAACTTACGCGCAGAAGAGCAAAGTAGGAAGACTAGTACCAGGGCAACAACACGATAAGATTCTGTGGTTCGTGCGGAGGAACAGGTTGCAAATACTAGAAGGCGTGCGGTACGAACAGCAAATTTCAACTTACGCGCCGAAGAACAAAGAAGGAATCCTAGGACCAGGACAACAACACGATCAGATTCTGTTCTAGTTGGTCTGGAGGAACAAGTACCAAATACTAGATGGCGTGCAGTAAGGAGTGCAAATTTGAACTTACGCCCATAAGAGCAAAGTAGGAATACTAGGACCAGACCAACAACACGATCAGATTCTGTGGTTTGTATGGAGGAACAAGTTGCAAATACTAGAAGCCGTCCAATAAGGAGAGCAAATTTGAACTTACGCGCAGAAGAGTAAAGTAGGAATACTAGGACCAGACCAACAACACGATCAGATTCTGTGGTTTGTATGGAGGAACAAGTTGCAAATACTAGAAGCCGTCCAATAAGGAGATCAAATTTGAACTTACGCGCAGAAGAGCAAAGTAGGAATACTAGGACCAGGGCAGCAACACGATCAAATTCTGTGGTTCGAGCGGAGGAACAAGTTGCAAATACTAGAAGGCGTGCGGCAAGAACAGCAAATTTGAACTTAGGCGCAGAAGAGCAAGGTAGGAATAGTAGGACCAGGGCAACAATCCGATCAAATTCTGTGGTTCCTGCGGAGGAACAAGTTGCAAATACTAGAAGGCATGCAGTAAGAAGAGCAAATTCAAACTTATGTGTAGAAGAGCAAAGTAGGAATACTAGGACCAGGGCAACAACACGATCAGATTCTGTGGTTTCTGTGGAGGAACAAGTTGCAAATACTAGAAGGCGTGCAGTAAGCAGAGCAAATTTGAATATACGCACAGAAGAGCAAAGTTGGAATACTAGGACCAGGGCAGCTACACGATCAGATTCTGTGCTTCGTGTGGAGGAACAAGTTCCAAATACTAGAAGGCGTGCAGTAAGGAGAGCAAATTTAAACTTACGCGCAGAAGAACAAAATAGGAATACTAGGACTAGGGCAACAACACGATCAGATTCTGTGGTTCGTGCGGAGGAACAAGTTGCAATTACTAGAAGGCGTGCAGTAAGGAGAGCAAATTTGAACTTACGCGCAGAAGAGCAAAGTAGGAATACTAGGACCTTGGTAACAACGCGATCAGATTCTGTGGTTCGAGTGGAGGAACAAGTTGCAAATACTAGAAGGCGTGCGGTAAGAACGGCAAATTTGAACTTACGCACAGAAGAGCAAAGCAGGAATACTAAGACCAGGGCAAAAATACGATTAGATTCTGTGGTTCGTGCGGAGGAACAAATTGCAAATACTAAAAGGCGTGCAGTAAGGAGAGCAAATTTGAACTTACGCGCAGAAGAGCAAATTAGGAATACTAGGACCACGGCAACACCACGATTAGATTCTGTGGTTCGTGCGGAGGAACAAGTTGCAAATACTAAAAGGCGTGCAGTAAGGAGAGCAAATTTGAAATTGCGCCCAGAAGAGCAAAATAGGAGTACTAGGACCGAGGCAACAACACGATAAGATTCTCTGTTTCATGTGGAGGAACAAGTTGCAAATACTAGAAGGCGTGCAGTAAGGATAGTAAATTTGAACTTACGCACAGAAAAGCAAAGTAGGAGTACTAGGACCAAGACAACTACACGAGCAGATGCCGTGATTCATGCGAAGGAACAAGTTGCAGTAAGGAAGAGCAAAGTAGGAATACTAGGATCAGGGCAACACTACAATCAGATTCTGTGGTTCGTGCGGAGGAACAAGTTACAAATACTAAAAGGCGTGCAGTAAGGAGAGCAAATTTGAACTTACGTGCATAAGGGCAAAGTAGGAATACCTGGACCAGGGTAACAACACGATCAGATTCTGTGGTTCGTGCGAAGGAACAAGTTGCAAATACTAGAAGGCGTGCAGTAAGAAGATAAAATTTGAACTTACGCGCAGAAGAGCAAAGTAGGATTACTAGGACCAGGGCAACAATACGATCAAATTATGTGGTTCCTGCGGAGGAACAAGTGGCAAATAGTAGAAGGCGTGCAGTAACGAGAGCAAATTTGAACTTACGCGCAGAAGAGCAAAGTAGGAATACTAGGAACAGGGCAACAACACGATCAGATTCTGGAGTTCGTGCGGAGGAGCAAGTTGCAAATACTAGAAAACGTGCGGTGAGAACAGCAAATTTGAACTTACGCGCAGAAGAGCAAAGTAGGAATACTAGGACCAGGGCAACACCACGATTAGATTCTGTGGTTCGTGCGGAGGAACAAGTTGCAAATACTAAAAGGCGAGTTACGAAATTTATCTTTCGTTAACAAAGAATAAAAACAGCACAAGTTTTTCTCGTAGTGTTTTATTCGAAGGTCTTCTTCAAACTGATTGGCCTTTAGTCCAATCCTTCTTCTTTTATAATGTGTATATTTGTATCTTAGAATTAAGTGTTTATTTGCATTGTATTTGAGTCATGCATCTGAGTTTACTTATCTATTGATTTGTATCTTAGAATTAAGGGTTTACTTGCATGGTATATGAGTCATGCATTTCAGTTTACTTATCTATTGATTTGTTTACTTGCATTGTATATGGGTCATGCATGGGATGTAAGTGTAACTCCTCCCTCATTTAGAGTCTTGTTGTCCTCAACAATATTTTTATTTTCAGTGGTTTATAATTTTTTAAGCCTAGAGAAATAAATGCGATAATTATAATTATTGCAATAATCGTTATGTATATATATATTGAAGATTCCTCGATCATAACAGCAGATCGAGGAATCTTCAATAAAATTTTTTTAATTTCTTTTATTTTCTCCAGATTTTTTATGTTCTCAAGTTGCAAGTCCTTTATATTAATTTCTTTTCTTATATATGATACATTAATAACTGGTTCTAATACTAATGTTTGCAAAAACTTCATTATTTTCTTTGTGTAGAGTACGTTAAAAATTTATATGTTGCAGTTATTAAATTTTATAATATAATTTCCTCTTAAGAGGTGCGATTTTTCGTTGCAATTTTGAACAATTTTTTCGTTTACATTAATTGCCAATAGTATCCTTTTTCTATTCCTTTTACCTTAGTAAAATTGTCATATACTTTCGTCATACAATTTGTTTCTTTTGTGCATTCAATTGGTTTATTTAAATTTTCAAACATTTTAGTATATTTGTAGTAATATCCATTGTAGTATAGAACATTATTTTCTTTTATATCTAACACTTCGTTATTCTTATTTGGTAACTTTCTAACATAATATGATAAAAGAGGTGCAGTATATATTGGTATATTGATAACAAATATTAAAATTTCATTTTTAATTAGTGCAATAATTTTAATTTCCTTTAACTCATCAAATGTTACATTATTTTGTTCAATTTCATCTGAACTCAAAATTGATCGTGTCATCAAACCGTGTCTTGCTGAATTTATGTTATCTATTATTTTTTCAACTTCATCTTTAATTATATCAAAATTATGATTGATATGTACATTTAACAAAATTTTATTGTATTCAAAGAATTTCTCATTATTATTCCTAATTGTTTCTTGTATAATTTTGTTAGTGTAATTTATATTGTCTTGAATTTTGTTTAAATTTGGTTAAAAAAATGTTATTGATGTAAATTTGTTTGTCCATACTGTCAATTAGATTGTGATTATTCGATTCAATTAAATTTAAGTGTTCGTTAATTTCTTCGCTATCATTAATATCTATGGTTCCGAAAAGAAATCTGAATCCGTTGCCGACAATATTGAGTAATGTTCTTTTATATTTATACTCTAGATGGAATCTGAGAGTATTATAAGTTCGCTCTAAGGTTTGTAACTTCAAGAAATAAGGCTCGGAGAAAAAAATGAATGATACAGAAGTTAATATTATCACTCAAAAATCTCAAAACCGGATGTCCGTCCGTCCGTCCGTCCGTGCGCTCTCTAGCTTGAGAACGCGTTGAGCTAGAAAGCTAAAATTTTGTAAACGTCGTTTTTGACAAAAAAGTAAGGTCAAGTTCGTGAACGGGCCAAATCGCTCCACCCCTTCTACCCCCTCCCATACAAAATGACACAATTACGCAATTTCACAATAAACGGATTTGCTCAAAAAGTATAAAAGTTATTGGCCTGAAATTCGGAATATATTACTTTTATGATAATATCAATCTACCATATAAAAACTAAGCGTGTCCTCCTCCTCCTTCTACCACCTCCCATACAAACTGTACTTATCATGAATTACTCTAAGCCAATTTCCTCAGTGCTTATAAAATTCAGCGGGCTGAAATTGAGCACCAAATATTTATTTAAAATTGTTAGTAAGGTAAAAAAAAATTAGATGATTAGCTTCACCCCTTCTACCCCCTCCCATACAAAATGACACAATTTCGCAATTTGACAATAAATGGATTTACACAAAAAGTATAAAAGCTATTGGTCTGAATTTTGGTATATACATATTACTTTTTTAATGATTTAAATCTACAGTAGAAAAATTATTTGTTTCCTCCGTATTTGATTTGCTTCACTGCTTCTACCCCCTCCCATACAATATGACACAGTTTCACAACTTTACAAAAAATCGATTTTCTTGAAAAGTATGAATGGCACTAGTCTGAAATTTAAGGGATGCCAATTTTATAATATTCCTAGCTATTTCTGAAAAAATCATTAAAATCCCCTCACTCTTTCTACCCCCTCCCATACAAACTGCGCATTTTCACTAAATCTAACTCACTAATTTTCTCAGTTCCCATTCAATTTTTGGAGTAAGCATTTTGTATAAAACATTTTCATAGCTACATACTTTAGCATGATGGCGAAAAAATTAGTTCAATGCTATCATCCCTTCTAACACTCCCCATACAAAATTTCTTGGGATCACAAAAAATTCTATTCCATCTAGAGTATCGTAAGATTGCGCTTTACGCGCAATCGTAGCCCTGTTATGTTTTTTATTTAGTTGATTATTAAAATAGTCTATAAATATTTTTCAGGGGTTTTAAATTCATTATCATAAGGTTGGTTATTAATTTTAAAATTATTCTGAGACTTTAACATGTATAATTCACTTTTAATAGTTTTTACGGGTTTTTTTTTGGGCATATACATATATTTCCTGTTCATACTCTGTGAGATTGATGTGGTGATATATTCTTTTATAGTTATACTCTAGATGAAATCTGAGAGTTTGCCTTACCGTTTGTAACGCTAAGAAATAATGCTCGCACAGAGCTGCAAAGGGTACAGAAATATTTGTTGTCGCTCAAAAACCTCGATTCCGAGTGACCGTCTGTCTGTCTGTCTGTCTGTCTGTCTGTCTGGCTGTCTGTCTGTCTGTCTGTCTGTCTGTCTGTCTGTCTGTCTGTCTGTCTGTCTGACTGTCTGTCTGTCTGTCTGTCTCTCTTTTTTTTTTTTTTTACAGAATGACCTGTGTTATAGGCAATTTCGGCCTTTATGTGCAATACACAAACACAGTCATGGAGGGAAGGAATGGGATTGGGAAGGTTGGGGAAGGGGAGTGAGAACGACCGTAGCGAGTGCAGAAGCTGGTATATTGCTCAATTGTACTGGCTGCTTACTGACAAATATTAGCAGATGTTATGGGAGGCTGAATGATAGAAAGCGCACAGAAACCATCTACTGAGTATCTATGCCTTCTTGAAGTGGAACTGTTTCACTTTTACACCGTTTCCCCATTTTATTGCGAATAATTTTTTATCACCAGTAGCAACTGAAAAATTTGCGCTTAAAAAAATCCCGTCTGGAGTGGGAATCGAACCCACGACTTATTGTCTACAGCATAACTCTCGAAAGCTTTGAGCTATAGTGCTAAAAATTGTGTGTCATTTTTAGCAAAAAGGTAACTTTAAGTTCGTGAATGGGCTACATCCCCCCACTCCTTCTACCCCTTCCCATACAAATTTCATGAAATTTCGAAATATTAAGAAATTGATTTTTCTTTGGAACTATTTAAGCTATCAACTTGATATTTAGGTCATAAGTATTATGATATAGATGTTATTAATATTACGAAATATTGACCCGATCCTCTTACCCCTTCTAATAATAATAATAATAATAATAATTTATTCATTCATCAAAAAATTGATTACTACATAACAGTTATAATAATATAAATTAATAGTATAATTAATTAATAATAATTAAACAGAACTAGATACACAGAAATTTAAACTTTTTACAAAATCAAACATTATTAACATCAAGAAAGCTGACTTTTTACTTGTGGGACACTTATGTGAAAATCCAATTGCGAGAAGAAGTTATTGAAATCTCTTAACATGAATGAAACTGGTTCATAAAAAACATAGTTTGTGCGATGCTGCGGAAATATACAGAGCTCATAATTTCGTAAAGGGCGATATGGAACATTGAAATTAATCATAGACATCAATTTGTCAGAGTTAATTATACCTGTAATTACTTTAAAACCAAAAACAACTCTGGCATGTATCCGCCTTTTCTCAAGGGAACCCAATCCAATCCAATCTACCCTCTCCCATACAAATGGACAATTTTGAAAAATACATATTTTCGATTTTCATTGAAACTAGTAAAGCTGAAAAGACGAAATTTTGTCCGAATTAATTCTACTATAATTGCAATTTATTTTAAAAATAATTATCATCGTCACCTCACTCCTTCTACCCCCTCCCATACAAATTTCACGAAATTTTGAAATTTAAATTAAATTATTTTTCTTCGAAACTGTTAAAGCTATCACCTTGATATATTGTATAAAGTATACAAATAGAAATATTATTAATGCGAAAAAAATTTGTTTTGATCCGTATACTCCTTCTACCCCCTCCAATACAAATGCATAATTTTTGTTAAATGCATTTTATCGATTTCCATTCAAACTAGGAAAAGTACAAACTTCAAATTTTGCCACAATTTGTTTCTTAATAATTGAAATAAGTTTTAGAAAAAATTATCAGCTCCGCTTCACTCCTTCTACCACCTCCCATAGAAATATCTGTATTATAAATTCAAGAAAAGCATTTCTCCTTCAAGTATATGAGCTATCGACTTTGAAATTGAATCAAAGCATGGTGATAAGGATGATGATAAACAGTTTCAAAATCCTCTTAAACGCTCGACTTCCTCTGCCACCTCCCATACAAATGCCCCAATTTCAGGAAAACTATGACCAATTTCTTTAAAAATAATGAAAACTAAGAACTTTAAATTCAGCAAAAACATTGTGCATGCCATGTTCGGTGTCATATACGAAAAATACAAACCTCCCCCTCTACTTCTACCACCTCCCATGCAAAAGTCTCTATTCACTATTCGAAAGAATTTGAGATGACATATTTTCCGTTATATTAAAGTCATTTCCATCTCATCTAGAGTATCATATGATTGGGCTTTAAGCCCAATCATAATTCTGTTATGTTTTTTTATTATCATTTCGGCTTCCTTTTTTATAAGTATTACTCCTGTGTCTGACTTTACTTCTTCAATTTGAATTTCTGCTTGTACTGGGTTCGTTAGTAATATCAGGATTAACTTGATCAGCGCTTCGATTTTGTAATTTCTTTTGTTTCCAATTGCTTTTTCTTTGGGGCAAGTTCGTTTCCCTGGGACCAGTAAAATATTTTTTTAATCGTTTGATTCTTGTTGGTTGTATTTTGTTAATGGGTTTGTCATTTCTAATGTGTATAACTTCATCATTTACTTTAATTACTTTTTCTTTCCTGTATTTCGGTTCCTCTTTATGTCTTTCATTCACATAGTTTTTAATATACACTTTGTTATGCGTGATATTACTTTATTATTTTAATAATAAAGTATTGTGATCGACTTGGGAAAAAAAAAAATTTGCTACCCTGAAATTTTTTTTTTTCGCGTTTCATGACTAAAATAGCCTAAAAATGCAAAAAAAAAATCCGTCTGTCTGTACGCCGACGTGTACGCTCAGCGCACATTAACTCCCAAGCCCTTCAAGATAAAAAGTTCATTTTTAGAGGGATTATAGGTAGTTGCGGATCTCAGGCGGATACCCATTTTGGGTGGTGTACCGGTTCAGGGGGAGGCAGGGGGAGCGCTTAAACTGAAAAATACGAATTCAAATATCTCAACCATGGTTATAGCTAGGAAACTAATAATCAACATACATATAGAGGAGTTTGTGGAACAACTTCTAAAAATAATTTAATTTTTTTATCCATTGGGGTACGAAAAGGGGGGGCTAAGAACCAATTGTCGGCCGATTTTTTTTTCAAATGTTTATATCTTCGAAATTACTTCCCATAAGAAATTGATATTTTGAGATCATTAAGATGGCATATGGATCTACTAGAATCAGTTTAGATAGAAGCTAATTATTGTAAGGGGAAGGGTCAGGGGGGGTGCAAAGAAAAACATTTAAAAATTAATATCTCGACTATCTCTTAAGCTATGTAATTGAAACTTGAAACGTGTACTAAGCTTTACTAGCGAAATATGAAAAAAATACAACATGTGGACATAATAGTAGTGGGGGCATTTCAAAAATGGCGCACTTTCCAAAACTACAAATCACTAAATCTCAAAATTGAGTACAGATATCAAATCGAAAATTTGTCAGATTGTAGAACTAATAGTTTTTAATTTTGGTAAGAAATTTAAGTTGGGGGGTGTAAAGGGAGGGAGGTGGAAAGTGAAAATGTTGAAAATTTTGAGTGACTTTTTTATGGCTCTCGTAAAAGATACAAAGTTTAAATTTTGCACGTCGACATATCTATTTAATGTACACAGAAAAAAAATAATAATTTGTTCCAAAATTGTTATGCACCGAAGTGGGGGTCTAACGTACACAAAGTGTTTCATGTGCAGTGAAAAAAACACATAAACTGAAAATTTTTGAATGAAATTTTTAGGTAGAAACTTGAAAATTTGCGAAATGCATTTAAAGAACATAACAGGGCTACGATTACGCGTAAAGCGCAATCTTACGATACTCTAGATGAAATAGAATTTTTTTTTTCAAATTATATTTCCGAAGAGCATCAAATATTTTCCTTGTATTAATTTCCATTTCTTGAAGAGATGTTCCAAATATAAAATGTCATCTAAATATACGACACATAGGTATCTTATTAATATATTCTTTTAGTACTTCATTCATCATTCGCTGAAAAGTTGCGGGTGCGTTCTTAAGTCCAAATAGCATTCGTACGAATTCGAAATGTCCATTAGGTGTAGAAAAGGCTGTTTTCGCTCTATCCTTTTCATCTACAAGTATTTGGTGAAATCCCTTAGCCAAATCCAGGGTCATAAAATATTGCGCTTTACCTAGTTTATCGAACATACTTTCTATGTTCGGAATTGGAAATTTATTCTCGACTGTTTCCTCATTTAACTTTCTATAGTCAATAACTATTCGCCACTTAGCTACTCCTAAATTGTAATTTTTTTTGGGTACTATCCAAATGGGTGAATTATAAGGTGAACTAGAAGTTTTGATGATACCTTGTTTGAGCATATCCCCTATTTGAAAATTCACTTCTTTCTCGTGTACTTGGGGAAAACGATATATTTTTGAGTAAAGTGCTTTGTTTGTTTTGGTGATTATTTAATGTTTAGTCTGCGTTGTGCATGTTAAATTAGATATTAAATTTATATTAGACGCTCACGCTTGTTGCAGTTCTATAATCAATTATATAAATAAGTCCAATAGGGGTGTTTCGAAATTACTAGCGGACGCAATGGATGAAATTGCGAATGTCAATTACCGTATCAAACAAAAACTGCAGCACCTAGGGAATAAATTTATATCTGGTAGTGAAATATCCGCACAAGAAGCAGCATATAATGTGTTAGGGTTGCATTTGTCAGAGTGCAGTAACGCCGAATATTGTATAAACACTTCTCTTCCATCTGAATGCGTTCGTATGGTGAAATCGAAACAGCAGCTGCAAACATTAGCGCCAAACTCCACAAATATTTTTGTATCGAATATTTTGGACTATTATTTTCAACGACCAAATGAATTGGAAGAATTATGCATTGCCGAATTCGTAGCTTTTTATAAGTTTAGTCTTACAAGAAAGGGTGAGCATAATGTTGAAAACGCAGAAGATAACATTGAACAAGAGTTAGATGTTAATGTGTCAGAGCCATTAAGACTGAATGATGACAGTGGGTTTTTACGACAAGCGCACAAAACCTTGGAAAGTGTGAAAGTCACAGATCTAAAATTTAAAATATATCAATTGCATAATGATTGTAGTTGTTTTTAGAAAAATTACTAAAAACCCCTCACTCCTTCCAGCACCTCCCATACAAACTGCACTTATTCATTAATTACTCTAAGCCAATTTTCTCAATACGTATAGCTTTCATCCAGCTAAAATTTTGTATCAAATCCTTAATTAGCATTATTATTAATATCGAGAAAAACTTAACCGATTAGCTTCCCTCCTGCTACCCCCTCCCATACAATGTGACAAAATTTCACAACTTTTCAAAAATTCAATTTTCTTGAAAAGTGTGAATGTTACTGAGCTAAAATTTAAAATATATCAGTTTTGTTTCTAGAAAAATCAGCAAAAACACTCCTCTCCTTCTATCACCTCTGTAGCGGTATCGACACTTAGTTTTAATACATTTAAGAAATCGGATTACTACATAAAAATCCTAACGTGATTTTACTTAGTTCTGATCTTATTAAAAAAATAGATAAATTGTACGAGAGTAAGATAAGCAAGTCATGATCTTAAAAAGATATCAAAATAAAAAAATAAAATTTAAATTTAATTTAAAAAATATTTAAAAGAAATAGATTAAACGAAGTTTTAATAATATTGTACTAGTTAATATTTAAAATGTTATTTAAAATAAATTGTTAAATAAATAAACAAGGTATTAATTAATTGGTGCAATACCTCCTTTACAAATTGCACAATTTCACTAAATCCAATGCACTAAGTTTCCCAGTACCTATTCAATTTTTGAAGCTAAAATTTGTTAAAAAATATTTTTATAGCTACTCTAGCATGATGTGAAACAAATTAGTTCAGAACTGTCACCCCTTCTATCAATCCCCATGCAAAATTCTTAACATCACCAAAATTTCATTTGTGGTATCGTATGATAGGGCTTTACGCATAGTCGTAGTCTTGTTATAGATTTAAGCTTAATTTTGTTTTATTTGGGCGTTTTTTTAATTAACACAAGCTACAACTATTCACATGTCCCGAATGCTCTCTTATACGAATATGGTCTTAGATCACGGGATTGATTTGATCACGAGCCTGTCCCATACAAATGCGAGTATCGTGGTTTCATTCTAATAATTTATGGTTCTTATTCCAACAAAATAGAAACCATTGTCTTCAAAGAGCCATTAAACTGATCAGTTTATAGTATATCCCGGATGATGTACTGCTAGCTATATTCTCAAAAATTGCTTATTTTGCGATTCTTACGCGGACAAAGTAGCGGGCGATCGCTAGTTAAAATTCCACATTTTTGAAAATGATTCAGAACTTGTTGGTACTTTGAGATCAGTACCAAAATCTAATAGTTACTGGATACAGATTTTCGTCCATTTTCCGCACCTGAAGTGACACCAAACATTAATATTGTAGATCAAGATAGAACTGACAACGACGATGGAGTTCGTCTCATTAAATTGTTCCCGAATTTCAGTTTTTCCAACTTATTCGTTGTTCAAATGACAAACAACGATCTTACTTGAACCATATTCTCCATAGTGTAAATCTTGGTTCATTTTTTTTATTAATTTGCTAGCGGAGGTGCAGGAGTGGGAAAAAAGTCGATTCATATAAGATATATACCAAGCGTTAACTAAAAGATTTTCTGCTATACCTGGAAACGATCCAAATTTAGCAACACTTTTATTATGTGCACCAACAGGCAAAGCTGCGTTTAGTTAATACCCTGTAATCAGGGTCTACTTTGCATTCGATATTTTCCTTACCTGTTAACTAAAGTTCTGGTGAAATCCGTCCTTTGAGCAGTGACATTGCCAATACTTTGTATTCGAATTTCATAAATTTGAAGGTAATTACTCTTAATGAAATTTCAATCGTTGGCTCTAAAATGTTGTCTTATTTAGATTCAAGACTTAAACAAATTTTTAAAAGTACGCTTTCATTAGGTGGAAAATCTCTTCTAGTACTTGGCGATCTAAGACAGCTACCACCCATTGGTGACATGTGGGTATTTGCAAGCAATAAGAATGATCATTATTCTGCTCTTATTGGGTCACCGCTTTGGAACTTATTTAAATACTTTGAGCTAACAGAGATTATGCGACAACGAGGTGATATAGCACTATTCAAGGAAAAGGATTGTAATCCACCTTCTGTTCTGATAGACTGTATTCAGCTGTTTCGATCGAATGATGAAATTAACCAGTTCAATACAGAAAAGATTAACCTAATTGAATCAAAGCTACTTATTTCAAAGGCTACTGATAAAATACGTGGTACCGTAAATGACAGGTCCGGGGAAAATATATTAAGGACGGTACAAAGTTTTAAAGCTCCAGAAACTATGGGCTTGGCGTTAGAAATTATGCTACAAGTGAGTGCAAAGTAAATAATTGTTTTGAATGTTAACACTACTGATGGCTTGGTTAATGGCGCTACTAGTGCTCTTATGCACATAGAGACACTGACAACATAGGTGATGGAATAATTGGTCCTGTTAGGCTTTGGATTTATTTCAGCAATGAATCAGTTGGCCCAATAGCTTGTTACGAGTTACCACCTTCGGCTAGTTTCCTTTTAAATGTTGTTCTACAAGCAAAATAAACTGCCAACAAGTCGGGCGAAACTTTATTGTTCTTGGGACAGGTTGCGGATGCGTGGAAAGTCAATGTGCAGGTTAGAGTGGTTAGGGAAGACTAAGTGAAAGGGGGTTCTTGGGTAGAGCTGTTGTTAATTTAACACTTTGCGGAAACGTTCAAAAGCTCCAGTACAATACTCAATATTTCATTCGTTTATTTATGCAAGTTTGAATTTTTATGAGGGAAGGGGTGATGGGTAAGGGTGGGTGGATGTTAATAGTTTTTTAATTGATTGCTTGAATCACGTCCAATATTCTCTGTATAGAATGTCAGTTTCATAGTCGAAGTTGCATAGAATTTTCATAGGATTCGGTGTATTTTACATTCACGAAACCAAACATTTGTATGGGAGGGGTAGAGGAGGAAGGGGAATCGTAAAATTTGTGACGCAATTTTATTTCCTTTTTCGTACAAAACTTCAAGTTCATAGCTTTTAATTTGTTAGTTATTAATTGATTTAATGAAATTGATCGAAATCATACTTTTGTATGGGATGGGGTAGAAGGGCAAGTGTGATTTCAAAACTCTTAACGCAATTTCATTTCAACTATTTTTGTAAGTATTTGTGCCAAATTTTAAATTGATAGCTTTTAATAGTTAGGTGATAATTGATTTCTTAAAAATGGTCAAAAAAATAATTTTGTATGGGAGAGGGTAGAAGTTTTAAAGATATTCACCCAATTAATATTTCAAACTTTCAGAAATTTTTTAAATGCATTTCGCAAATTTTCAAGTTTCTGCCTTAAAATTTCATTCAAAAATTTTCAATTTATGTGTTTTTTTCATTGCACATGAAACACCTTGTGCACGTTTGGCCCCCACTTCGGTGCATAACAATTTTGGAACAAATTATTATTTTTTTTCTATGTATATCAAATAGATATATGGTTATATTATATAGTTATAGTGCTAAAAATTTGTGTGTGTCATTTTTAGCAAAAAAGTAACTTTAAGTTCGTGAATGGGTTACATCCCGCCACTCCTTCTATCCCCTCCCATACAAATTTCATGAAATTTCGAAATATTAAGAAATTGATTTTTCTTTGAAACTTTTTAAGCTATTGACTTGAAATTTAGGTCAAAGTATTATAATATAGATGTCATTAATATCACGGAATATTAACCATACAAATGGACAATTTTGAAAAATACATATTTTCGATTTTCATTGAAACTAGTAAAGCTGAAAAGACGAAATTTTGTCAGTATTAATTTTACTATAATTACAATTTATTTCAAAAACAATTATTAACTTCACCTCACTCCTTCTAACCCCTCCCATACAAATTTCACGAAATTTTGGAATTTAAATTAAATTATTTTTCTTCGAAACTGTTAAAGCTATCAACTTGATATTTTGTATAAAGTATACAAATAGAAGTATTAATAAACAGAAAAAAAATTTGTTGTGATCCGTACACTTCTTCTACCACCTCCCATAAAATGTATAATTTTTGTTAAATGCATTTTATCGATTCCATTCAAACTAGAAAAAGTACAAAATTCAAATTTTGCCAGAGTTTGTTTCTTAACAATTGAAATAAGTGTTAGAAAAAACTATCAGCTCCGCTTCACTCCTTCTACCACTTCCCATACAAATATCTGTATTATAAATTCAAGAAAAGCATTTCTCCTTCAAGTATATGAGAGCTATCGACTTTGAAATTGAATCAAAGCATGGTGATAAGGATGATGATAAGCAGTTTCAAAATCATCTTAAACGCTCCACTTCCTCTGCCACCTCCCATACAAATGCCCCAATTTCAGAAAAACTATGACCAATTTCTATAAAAATAATGAAAACTAAAAACTTTAAATTCAGCAAAAACATTGTGCATGCCATGTTCGGTGTCATATACGAAAAATACAAACCTCCCCCTCTACTTCTACCACCTCCCATGCAAAAGTCTCTTTTCACTATTCGAAAGAATTTGAGATGACATATTTTCCGGTATATTAATGTCTTTTCCATCTCATCTAGAGTATCATATGATTGGGCTTTAAACCCAATCATAATTCTGTTATGTTTATACTCTAGATGAAATCTGAGAGTATATTGTTTGTAACGCTAAGAAATAACGCTCGCACAGAGCCACCAAGGGTACAGAAATATTTGTTGTCGCTCAAAAACCTCGATTCCAAGTGACCGTCTGTCCGTCTGTCCATCTGTCCGTCTGTCTGTCTGTCCGTCTGTCCGTCTGTGCGTCTGTCTACAGCATAACTCTCGAAAGCTTTGAGCTATAGTGCTAGAAATTTGTGTGTGTCATTTTTGACAAAAAAGTGACTTTAAGTTCGTGAATGGGCTACATCCCCCCACTCCTTCTACCCCCTCCCAAACAAATTTCATGAAATTTCAAAATATTAAGAAATTGATTGTTCTTTGAAACTATTTAAGCTATCGACTTGAAATTTAGGTCAAAGTATTATGATGTAAATGTCATTAATATCACGGAATATTAACCCGATCCCTTTACTCCTTCTACCCCCTCCCATACAAATGGACAATTTTGGAAAATACATATTTTCGATTTTCATTGAAACTAGTAAAGCTGAAAAGACGAAATTTTGTCAGTATTAATTTTACTATAATTGCAATTTATTTTAAAACAAATATTAACTTTACCTCACTCCTTCTATCCCCTCCCATACAAATTTCACGAAATTTTGGAATTTGAATTAAATTATTTTTCTTCGAAACTGTTAAAGCTATCAACTTTATATTTTGTATAAGTTATACAAATAGATATATGAATAAACCAAAAAAAAATTTGTTTTGATCCGTACACTCCTTCTACCCCCTCCCATAAAATGTATAATTTTTGTTAAATGCATTTTATCGATTCCATTCAAACTAGAGAAAGTACAAAATTCAAATTTTGCCAGAGTTTGTTTCTTAACAATTTAAATAAGTGTTAGAAAAAACTATCAGCTCCGCTTCACTCCTTCTACCACTTCCCATACAAATATCTGTATTATAAATACAAGAAAAGCATTTCTCCTTCAAGTATATGAGAGCTATCGACTTTGAAATTGAATCAAAGCATGGTGATAAGGATGATGATAAGCAGTTTCAAAATCATCTTAAACGCTCCACTTCCTCTGCCACCTCCCATACAAATGCCCCAATTTCAGAAAAACTATGACCAATTTCTTTAAAAATAATGAAAACTAAAAACTTTAAATTCAGCAAAAAACATTGTGCATGCCATGTTCGGTGTCATATACGAAAAATACAAACCTCCCCTCTACTTCTACCACCTCCCATGCAAAAGTCTCTTTTCACTATTCGAAAAAATTTGAGATGAAATATTTTCCGGTATATTAATGTCTTTTCCATCTCATCTAGAGTATCATATGATTGTGCTTTAAGCCCAATCATAATTTTGTTATGTTTATACTCTAGATGGAATCTGAGAGTATTATAAGTTCGCTCTAAGGTTTGTAACGCCAAGAAATAAGGCTCGGAGAAAAAAATGATGAATACAGAAGTTAATACTATCACTCAAAAATCTCAAAACCGGATGTCCGTCCGTCCGTCCGTCCGTCTGTCCGTCAGTCTGTCCGTCCGTCCGTGCGCTCTCTAGCTTGAGAACGCATTGAGCTAGAAAGTTCAAATTTTGTACACGTCGTTTTTGACAAAAAAGTAAGGTCAAGTTCGTGAACGGGCCAAATCGCTCCACCCCTTCTACCCCCTCCCATACAAAATGACACAATTACGCAATTTCACAATAAACGGATTTGCTCAAAAAGTATAAAAGTTATTGGCCTGAAATTCAGAATATATTACTTTTATGATAATATCAATCTATCGTATAAAAATTGTGTGTGTCCTCCCCCTCCTTCTACCACCTCCCATACAAACTGTACTTATCATGAATTACTCTAAGCCAATTTCCTCAGTGCTTATAAAATTCAGCGGGCTGAAATTGTGCACCAAATATTTATTTAAAATTGTTAGTAAGGTCAAAAAAGATTAGATGATTAGCTTCACCCCTTCTACCCCCTCCCATACAAAATGACACAATTTCACAATTTGACAATAAATGGATTTACTCAAAAAGTATAAAAGCTATTGGTCTCAATTTTGGTATATGTTAATTTTTTAATGATTTAAATCTACAGTACAAAAATTATTTGCTTCCTCCCTTTCCTTCCACCCCCTCCCATACAAACTACACTTTTTCCTGAAATGCTCTAAGCCGATTTTCTCAGAACATATAACATTTGTTGAGCTCATATTTTGTAATAAACATTTAATTCATATTATTACTAAGATGTGAAAAAAAATATTTGATTTGCTTCACTACTTCTACCCCCTCCCATACAATATGACACAGTTTCACAACTTCACAAAAAATCGATTTTCTTGAAAAGTATGAATGGCACTAGTCTGAAATTTAAGGGATGCCAATTTTATAATATTCCTAGTTATTTCTGAAAAAATCATTAAAATTCCTCCACTCTTTTTACCACCTCCTATACAAACTGCACATTTTCACTAAATCAAACTCACTAATTTTCTCAGTTCCCATTCAGTTTTTGGAGTAAGCATTTTGTATAAAACATTTTCATAGCTACTTTAGCATGATGTCGAAAAAATTAGTTCAATGCTATCATCCCTTCTAACACTCCCCATACAAAATTTCTTGGGATCACAAAAAATTCTATTTCATCTAGAGTATCGTAAGATTGCGCTTTACGCGTAATCGTAGCCCTGTTATGTTTTTTCTCTGTATTTGTGCGTTTTCGAAGTTTTTTTTCGTCGTCCACAAGTTACACATTTTATTTTTGTTTCTCGATCGCGCATGTATTTTTCGTGCGATAAGTTCATTTTGCGTTTGAAATTTAATTTCCGATTTCGGTGCTAATAAATTTCAAAGAAAGGATTTTGCTTTACGTGATTAGAAGATTCGTCTGGCTTTGATTCAAGTTTATTAAAATTGATGTCCGCGAATTATCTTCTTTCTTTGGGTTTTGCTTCTCGACGAGAGCGGTCGAACTAGAATTCGGTCTTTTTTTTCGCTTTTTCTCTTGACTGGACCGGTCGATGGCCGTCGATCGAGCCGGCAGTTTTTATTTAAACGAGATACAAAAGTAACATCGAAAATTCAACATCAACGAAAAGTCAGGATCAGCGAGAAGCCAGCAGCAATGGAAAGGAAAGCAGCCTCACCATACGGGCCCCAACGAAGTTAAAAAAAAAATAAAAATAAAAAGGTACCAAATTTTTTTCATTCCCTTATTGTCATCTTTCCCTATTTTCAAAAAAAAACCGAAAAATTAAACTAAAATATATTAAAACGACACGTTTTTTTCATTACGTGCTACATATGTACATATATGTAATTTATATGCGGTTCGAGGTGGTATCGTGATCTTGATTTCTGGTGTGTTAAACAACATGATATTAGATTAAACTCCTAATTGGAAGCCCTGGGCCCGTCCTTTGCCGGTCCGTGTCCTTCCCACCGGCAACAGGTGCTGCCCGACCCGGAAGAGCCCCATTATCAAAAATCTGTACGGGAATGAGTCCCTCAGTCGTGTTTCCGTTACAAGCACGGTCAAAAATGGAAAGTTCTATTAACCCCGGTTGGACACCAATAGAAAAGTGCTTCAAATCCTTTCAATACAAACGAAATAATCAGGTGTGTATTGAAAGAAGTCAATTTCCGGTTGTACCTACGAAGAGAATCACTATTCACAAAAGTGAGGGAGCAACGTATTCGTGTATAGCAATTCACCTAAAGCCTGGAATGACTAGAACTTCACTTTATGTTGCATGTAGTCGAGCAACAAAATCAAGTGGGCTTTTTTTGATTGGAAATTTTAACGCACCTAAAGCAATTAACTCTTCAGATCCCCTTGAAACCGAAATCACCTTTCTTCGTAGAGAGAAGTCTTTAAATCTGCATTTCAACTTTATAGCATCGCGGCCAGAGGGTTCGACTCTCATTGTATATCGTAACGTACAAAGTCTCAATAAACATTATCTAGGTATTAAAAGTGATAAATTAATGTTATCATCTGATATTTTGTAAAGACATGGTCATGTGCAGAGGATGAATACTTTTTGAATGGATTCTCAGAATTTTCGCGAATTGATAGTACATTTAGTAGGAGCGCAAGAAAAGCTAGGGGTATTTGTTTAGCGAAAAACAAGAATTAAAGCTGAAGAAAGCTCGAAATATCTGGTTCAAACAATTTCGAATATATTTTCTTCAAGTATGTTGATATTTACTACTTGGTAATATATAAAAGCCAGTCGTATTCTATGAATTCTGTTAAAACCGCTTTAGAGAGTCTCTATAATAAATACACAATAAATAAAATCATTGTAATGGGAGATCTAAGTATTGATCTTAAAACGAATAATACAAATACTATCACCTCACAATTGACGCATTTATGGCTTAAAAATTTGTTGGATGCAAGTACCTCAACAACAGATTTAGGAACGCAGATTGATTGGATTTTTGGAAATGTCCAAAACTCTGCAGCTACTGTAACGACACATAACTATCATGATGCAATAACTTTGCTATTATCATGCTAGTATCTAACTATCTAAATGGTTTTGTTTTAGTCAATTAAGGTTTGGAAATAAGGTGAAATTAGTATTGGATAATTTTTCGTTCAGCATTAAATTACATGGGAAACTGTCATGCATAAAAATTAATAAAACAGTTAACGCCCCCTAGGAGTACCTCGTTGCCGCTAAAAGGTTTGGCTGTGCGGAAATCTCTTAAAATATAAAAATAGTTCAATGAAATTTCCTTATATCGTTTTTTTATATTTTAAGAAAACTAGCGATATTGTGAAATTGTGGCATTTTATTGCAAAAAAATTTTGATTATTGACTATTTTTACGCAGATAAATACAATTATCATTGGAATATTTTATTCCAAACTTAAAGCTTTCATCGATTTCAACAAAAAACTGCGGTTTACTGGAATATACTAAAAAGGTGCCATTTTGTATACGAAGGGGAGCTCTACAAATCTGAATGTACTGAGAAAATCGGTCGCTTGTATATCGCAATTTTTTCCAATTTCTATGGGAGGAATTAGAAGAAATGAAAAATCAAATATTTTTTTCCACGAAATACTACAATTATTATTAAAATAATATGTACAAATTTACGAATTTACAAATTTCAGATCAATATCTTTTACACTTTCCGAGAATATCTGTTTATTGGCTTGTGGTGTAAATGTGTTATTTTCTATGGGAGGTGTTAGAAGGGATGAACAGATTGTATTAACTTTTTTCATTTTTATCAATACTATTAAAAAATGTTTTGTAACAAATTTCAGCACCATGAATTTGATATGTACTGAGAAAGTCGTTCTTTTACATATCGCAAGTTCTTGCAACTGGTAGGGGAGGGGTGGAAGGAGTGTGAAGTTACAAATTTTTTTTTCTACGAAAGATTGTAATTATTACCAAAATAATATATTGCGAATTTCAGATCACTATCTTTTACACTTTCCGAGAAAATCTGATTAATAACTATTGGCGAAATTGCGTTATTTTGTATGGGAGGTGGAAGAAAGGAGAAAGGATTATATTAATTTTTTTTTATTCTAATTGATACTACTAAAAATATGTTTTTCAACAAATTTCAGCACTATGAAATTGGTACGTACTGAGAAAATCGTTCTTTTGTGTATCGTAAGTTTTCGCAATTTGTATGGGAGAGGTTGCAAGGAGTTGGAAGTTTTTCACTGAAAGACTGTACTACCAAAATAATATATTACAATTTTCAGCTCAATATCTCTTACTCTTTTCGAGAAAATTTAATTAATAGCAATTGGCGAAATTGTGTTATTTTGTATGGGATAGAACGAGTGAAGCGATTTGGCCCGTTCACGAACTTGACCTTACTTTTTTATCAAAAACAACAAAATTAGAAGGTTCTTAAGCTAGAGAGCGAACAGAAGGACGGACGGAGAGACGGACGGACATCCGGTTTTGAGATTTTTGAGTGATTATATGAACTTCTGTATCAATCATTTTTCCTCCGATCCTTATTTCTTAGCGTTACAATCTTTAGAGCAAACTTATAATACTCTCAGATTTCATCTAGAGTCTAAAAATAAAATCATCATATCTTTCATACATGATGAAAGTCGAAAATGTGGGTTGCTATGCAAGTTTTGAAGAGGCGGATGTAAAAGAACGAAAGGACATCGGTCTCTTCTGAATTTCCACATGACACTCCCATGCACGCGACTTATGATCGGTTTTCCGATCAAATCAATATTAATTTACAACACAAAAAAAAAGAAGAAGAAAAACGATCTCGATATATTATTTATTCCTTTAGAGCTCCAGAGGTACTGCGTCGTTTTACAATTTGTTCCTGGCTTTTCATAACTTTTTATGCTGAGGTGTCGTCTAGGTCTTTGACACTCGCATTTACATTAGTCATCAACTTTTGCAGAAGGCAAAGCACAATAAAAAATGAAATACGATATTTTGCTGAAGGCGAGAAAGATTGATAAGCATAGTTGCTGAAGGCAAGAATGCAATACATAAAAAAGTAAATTAGAAAAACATAAGCATAATTGCTGAAGGCAAGAATGCGATAGGAAAAACAATTGGATTTATGATTTGATTTTAAATTTGATGTTTATGATAAGGTGGTCGATGACGTTACTCCTCCCTCCTTAAGATGGAGCGACGGCCAAAGGAGTTGAATGTCTGCAACTTCTTTTGGAGGAGCGAAGACTAGGCTGTTGTGTCCTGATGTATTCGGAATTTAGCCTTATTTCTTCGATTTATAACTTTTGCTATTGCATACATTCCGACGCTGCAGGTAAGTATGATGAGCATTCCGTAAGTTGTCAACTTCGAGTACGCTGTTTCTATTTGTAGGAGTTGGATGGATTCTTTATTTTTGAAATGGTAGGTGCTGAGTTTCTCTAAATTGAATGATAAATTTTGGATTATAAAATTTGGGTTGATTTCGTTGAATATTGAGGGGTAGATGTGGATGTCGTCCCAGTAGGTGTTGCTATTCCCTTCATACGTAAGATTATTGATCTTCACATGACAGTCTTCGAAGTGGATTAATGCTGATCCGTGTATGTTCTTATAGTTGATTCCGCAGGTTGAATTCATCGTAATATTCGGGACGTTGATGAGCAGGATGAAGTTAGGTTCCGGTTGAAAAATTTCGCTAGTTGGGGATCCTTCCATGAGATTGCATTTTGCTGGTTCGTTCTTTATGAGTTTAGCTATGCATGTTGATTCGGAGGTTTTCTGGCGGTCCAATGACTCCTTGCAGTAATATATCTTTTCGATCTGTGGACATGCTTCTTCGAAATATTGAATATTTTGTTGGTTAAGGATGGAGTAACGTTTTGTAATAATTTTCAAGGCTTTATTTATTGGTAAAGGAATTGGAGAATATGTTTCTTTTGATATTATGGGTATTTGATTATTGAAAATGATATTTGAGTTATTATAGTATGCTTGTAGCCCCAAGAGTTCATAGATGTTTTCGTCGGAATTAATTTCTATTGATTGATTTTGGAAAACTTTATAAATTTCATTTAGTTTTGTTGGACTAAGAATTTGTTTTGATATAATATTCAAACGAGCAAGTGTGATTGCTTCTGCTATATTAGATAAGTGATCATTTAGTAAATCTATATTGCAATTGATTTGATTTATGTATTGCAAATGCTGAAAATAATTTACTTCTGTTCTGACTCTATTTTTTAAGTGATCTTGATATTGCTTTAAGTAATTTTCTATTGCCTCCTGTTGTTTGTTAATATGGTTCGTAATGTTTCCGAATCGTTCTATCATCTGTTTATATAATTGAGTTTGGTTATTTAATTTGTTTTTCGCGGTATTTTGATTTTGAATTATGTTATTGATTTCATTGTTTATTTTTTGTGCGTCATCTGCGTCCATGTTCCCTGTAATTCCTTTTATAAGTGACCCCAACCCGTTGATTAAGCCTCTCTTACTTCTATGCTTGGGCATTAGTGTGTACAGTTTGTGTAGCAATTCTTTGAGTTTAATTTTTGTTATGCCCATAATGTCTTTGTGTTGATAAAAATTGTCGGTATTGTTCATAATTTTTAGAGAGTTCGTTATTTTGTCTATGCTTGTTTTGTAACTGTCGAGTTTGATAATATGTATAAGTTTGCTGTACGTTTGAATAAGACTAGCTGGTCCTAGTCTCATTGGAAGTAGTCCTTGGCTCTTGTTTAAGTCTTGAATTTCTAGTTTTTGTCCGTATGTTGTCAGTAGTCTGAAAGGTTATATTTTTGTTATTATTATTTATTTATCTATATATTATTTTTTTTTTATTCTGAATTTGTGGAATTTTTTGTTATTCTGGGTGATGACAGTTACCTTGCCGTCCTTAGTTACCTTGTGCTTAGTAAACCTGGGCGTTAATTTGTTACGCCTGCATTCTTTCCTAAAGATGGTTGTATTGGCTTTCAATGATTTAGGGTTTTCTCTGTTCTTATTAAGTTTTTCTATGTTTTTGGTTATTTGTTTCTGTACTTGAGCTCTTATGGAGGGGTATAGTTGGGATTGAAATTCATTTAGTTTTTGTAGGTAATCGTGTACGTCGTTGTATTTTAAATTGTTATTAAATTTATACGTTCTACCGTAGAAAAGTTCGTATGGTGTGAGTTTAGTCGTCGAATGTATTGCGTTGTTATATGTAATCAAGGTTTCGTTCATAATGTCTTCGTGGTCTTTGTCTTTCTGTCTGTCGTATATTATTCGGTATATTTCTGCTAAGGTAGAATGCATACGTTCCACAGGTGCGTTGCTAGAGGTTTGTTGAAATGAGGTCGTATGGTATTCAATATTATATTGAGTGCAAAAATCTTTGAATATATTTGAAGTATACTCTGATCCTTGATCTGATATTAATTTTTTGGGGATTCCGTGTAGGCTAATGAAATGAGTAATTGATTTAATCACTCTTAGACTATTTCTAGTGGGTAACGTGTATGCTGCGGCAAATTTCGAAAATTTGTCAATGATTGTGAGTATTTGCCGGTTGTTAATACTGTAAATATCGGTATGAACGATATCTAAGGGTTTTTCTGGAGTTTCCGAAATTTCAAATTTTATTTTTGAGGGATTACGATCATATTTTAACAATTGACATTTTTCGCAGTTATTGATTGTTTGCGTTATTTTTGTTTTCATAAATGGGAAGTAGTACTGACGTTTTAATCGCAGTAATGTTTCATTAATGCCTCTATGGTTGGATTTTATATGATAATCGTTGATAAGTTTATCTTGTTCGTCGTTATCCACAATATCTTTCAATATCTCCATACAACGGACTATTTTGAATGTTTTACTTCTAGAGAAAAATTTTGAATATACTGATTGGATTATTTTGAACGTATCATCATCGGAGAAAATAGCTACAAGTTTATTTGGGAAATATTCTTTAAAAATTTTGGTTATGCTCGCTTCCGAGTAGTTAAGCATATGAAAGGTGCGGCGTTGTTTATTTCTGAATATGATTTTAAGAGTAATTGGGGGCTGTTTGTCTGATTTTTTGAAAACAAATTGCGAATTAAATACATTTAAAGGTCGTTCTGAAATTGGGATTCCATCATTAAGATCTTCGATTGCTGAGTGTATCGGACGGCAATTCGGTCGGTGTCATTCTGTGTTGGTTCGTTAGCATTCAGCTCGATGTTTTGGAGACTCAAGCCTTTTGGTAATTTAATACGACTTAATGCGTCTGCATTGCTATTTTGTTTTCCCTTTTTGTAAACAATTTCGTAATCGAACTCCTCAAGTTTTAATCGCCAACGCACCAGCTTAGAATTTGGATCTTTTAGATTCATGAGCCGTAGTAAAGGCTTGTGATCTGTGATAATTTTGAATTTGTGTCCGAACAGGTATGGGCGGAAATACTTAGTGGCCCAAACTATTGCCAACAATTCTTTCTCGATTGTTGAATAATTTGTTTCTGAACTGGTTAGTGTTCTGCTTGCGTAGCATATTGGCTTATCACTGCCAATCGGATCCTGTGATAGTTTTGCGCCTATTGCGAAATTGCTTGCATCAGTAGTAAGGTTGAAGGGTTTAGAGAAATCAGGATATTGCAAAAGGGGGTCATTAGTCAAAATATCTTTGCACAGTTCAAAGACCCTTATATATTTATCGTTTAAATCTACGGTTTTACCCTTTTTTAGACATTCGTTCAAAGGTTTGGCTAACTTTGCGAAGTCCTTAATGAACTTCCGGTAATAGCCCAATAGTCCAAGGAATGACTTAATTTCCTTTTGTGTACGTGGTATAGGAAAATTTTTTATGGCATTGATTTTACTGGGGTTTGGTTTAACACCTTGATTGGTAACGATATGACCCAAGAATGATATTTCACGATGCAAGAATTCTGACTTATCGAGTTGGATTTTAAAGTTTGATTCGGGGAGTTTACTAAGAACTTTTCTCAGATTTTCTGCGTGTTCTTGTAGAGAAGTCGAGAAGACAATGATATCATCCAGATATACCAAACATATTTTACCTTGAAGGTCCTTCAAAACGTTATCCATTACCCTTTGAAAGGTAGATGGGGCGTTTTTAAGGCCAAAGGGCATTCTGACGTATTCAAAATGTCCTCCCTCTACTGTAAAGGCAGTTTTTGCGATGTCACGATCATCCATCTGAATCTGGTGGAATCCACTAGCCAGATCAAGTGTCGTAAAATACATGCACTTTCCAAGTTTGTCCAATACATCAGTTATATTGGGAAGCGGATATTTGTCATTGGTCTTTTCATTGAGTTTGCGATAGTCTATGACTAAACGCCATTTTTGTCTACCACGTCCAATTTTTTTGGGACTATCCAAATGGGTGAGCTCCAAGGCGAATAGCTAGGTCTTATAATGCCTTGTTCCAATAACTGATTAATTTGAGATTTCACTTCTTGCTTGTGAATAAATGGATATCTATAAGATTTGCTGTAAATTGGTATTTCGTCAGTAGTTTTGATGGAATGTTTTATTTTATTAGTGAATGTTAATTTTTTGTTCTCTCTAAAAAATACATCATCATAATCTCTGCAAACTTTAAAAATGACATTCTTCTCTTCTTTGTTGAGGTGAGATGCTCGTATCAGATTCGTAATGTCATCTGTAGCAATAGGTTCAGAATTATTATCACATTGAATATTGAAGTTGTTTATTTCGTTGTAAGAAAATCGTTCGACTTTTAATGGTTGTTCGAGGAACAAGCTTTGATTTTGATCGGATTCATTGATAACTTCTATTGCGCTATACCAATCTTTTGTTGTATAGATTCCCTCAGGTATATGTAAATTTGGTTTAATCTGAATTGATTTTATGTATATATCTCCGTTTTTTACGTCTACAGGTAAATGAGTTATTAACTTTGAATTAGCAGCAATAGTGTAATTTTTTGACATGAAATTCGGTTTGAAATATAAAGGGATTGTAGTGTTTTTAGTTATCAACGTTTTGTTTTCTAAATCAACCTTGGCGCCTATTGACGTGAGAGTGTCCAATCCCAATAATCCATCGAAATATCCATGGAATCGGAATACTAGAAATCTCAGTTGACCGGGTTGATTGAATTTTATGAAATTAGGGAGAGTTATTTGCTTATCGATGCTATGTTTATTTAGTATGGTGGTAATAGTGGTTGGTTTGATATTTATTAGGTCGTTAGGATTAATATTGTTATAGATCTGGCAATGATCTCTCTCAAATCTGCCAGAACTATTTAGAATATTCTTCCAACATGTAGAGGGCTTCTAGTAATTTCTCAAAGACACAAACAATGACACCCGACGCCATCTAGTAACTTCCAGAATAGTCCAGACCCAGCAGAAAAACATACACCAGAGAAGGTTCGAGACCCGGATAAATCCATTATAAATAGCCAGAGCTCACGACAAGGAATCCAGTTACTCAGTGACAGTTTCATGGAAAACACCTATCGGTGTAAGTAAGCGAAAGTGATAGATCGGCAGTGTTCCTGGGTTGTACGAATTAAGTTTTTAGAGCGAATTTAGTGAAGTGATCGGGAAATTGTGTATAAAGTGCAATAAATAAATTATCCTTATATTTTAAAACGAATTGAGTTTTCTTTGGAATCTGGCGAACCCCTAGCTCGCAACAATTGGTGTCAGAAGAGTGGGATTTCAAGGATAAATTCGGGTTAAAAATCGCGAGTGAAATTAAAATTCTCGAACGGATAATTTTGTGAGAGCGAAAAAGTGAAACTAAAATTCTCGAACGGACAGTGAGAATTTTCTGAAATCGAATATTCTCGAGTGCTCTAGTGAACAGTGACTTTGATTAGCGAAGTAAAATCGCGGAACTAAAATTCTCGAACGGACAGTGAGAATTTTGTGAAATCGAATAATCTCGAGTAATTTAGTGAGCAGTGACGTAAATTAAAGTGAATTCGAATCGAGGAAAAACTGGAAATAATCGGTAGTGAAAATGCCGCGTTATTTAAAAGACTTAAAAGTAACGGAGCTGAAGGAAGAGCTCAGTAGACGCGAGTTACCTACAACAGGGAGCAAGTCTGAACTTGTCAACCGTATGATCGAGACACTGCAGGCTGAGGATGAAGATGCAGATAGTTTTGAGTTCCAAATCGAAGAAGCTCGTAAAGAGGAGTGCTCCGGTACATCGGATGCCTTAACACTGTTAATGCAACAAATGATGAACAAATTGGAGCAACAATCAGTCGACATTAAACAACAATCTGCGGACATGAATCAGAAATTAGAGCAACAATCATTGGACATTAAACAACAATCAGCTGTGACAACGGACATGAATCGGAAATTAGAGCAACAATCAGTGGACATTAAACAACAATCTGCGGACATTAATCAGAAATTAGAGCAACAATCAGCGGACATTAATCAGAAATTAGACCAACAAAGTCAGCTGTCAGCGGACCTGAATGAAAAATTAGATCAGACCTCAAAAGACCTCAACCGAAAATTGGAGCTACAAAATAATAAAATAGACACCATGGGTAAAGCAATAGAAGAAAAAGTAGAGAAGAAACTTCGAGTCTTCGAAGAATAAGTCGAACGGCTAAAAAGGGACTTCGATAACGTCAAAGCGACTGGCGTCATCAAGACAGAACACGTTGCGCACAAGGGTCTCAAGGCTCCAATCTTCGATGGACAAACACCGTGGGCTATTTATAAGACCCAATTTGAGGCTGCCGCAAGAAACAACCATTGGAATGATCTAGAACGGGGAACAGCTCTTATATTGGCGCTAAGAGGTCCACCAGCAGAGGTTCTTCAAACGATTCCGCAGGAGTAACAACAAGATTTTTCAACGTTAGTCCAGACATTGGATCTTCATTATGACAGTGACCACATGCGAGAGATCTACAAAACGCAACTTTACAACCGAACTCAAAAGAACGGTGAAACACTTCAAGAGCTGGCACGCGATATTGAATGACTCACACTATTATCGCTGCCCAATGCGCAAACAGAGCAACGCAACGATACAGCTGTTTTCGCATTTAACAATGCTGTACAGGACAGAGAGCTGCAACAGGCGTTAAAACTGGCAGGTAAGAAAACGATTGGCGAAGCCTTAGTATATGGGCTGACGTTCGAAGCTGCCAAGCAAAGCTCGCGGAGTAACTATCGAGTTCGAGAAATAGTAGAAGAATGTGTGTGTCAGAAAGCCGAGTACACCAAGCGGAGCGAAGGATCTGGTGCTCCCCGATGCTGGAATTGTGGACAGGCAGGACACTTAAGACGCGACTGCCGCAAACCCAGAAAAGCGATCAACTACTGTTCCGGCTGCGATGCTAAACAAAGAGGAGGAAGGGGCGAACCGTCACGAGAGCACGCTTCGCCTAATGACAGTCCGGGAAACGAGTAAAGGCCAACTTCATGGGGCAGAAGTTGGCTGGTAGAATCGACGCCCCCGGAACCATCATCGCAGTTTCTCGACTACATCGTTGTGAAAACGACTTATGTATGAGTGGTCGAGTCGGCAAATTAAACTGCATCATAACAGTCGACACAGGCGCAACACGGTCAGTGCTAAGATCTGACCTCGTAGATCGTACTTGGCTTCACAACACCGAGAAGTACGCACTTCGCACTGCTACAGGAGAAACTACAACGGTCCATGGAGAAATAGCTCATGACATACAGCTTGGGGATTTGACCTTCTCGCATGTATTCGTGGTAGCTGACATTACCGATGAGTGTATCCTTGGAATGGATTTTCTGAAACCACACGGTATCCAGCTGGACTTAGGACAACGAATAATGAAGTGGCGGAATATTGAAATCCCGATGGAAATAACATCCTCCAAAACAACAAAGCTGCGAGTTGTATTATGCGAAGATGCGGACATACCAAAGTCATCTGAGAATGTTATTTGGGCAGAGCTCGATGGTGATCCCGGGAACCACCGATTCTACCTCATACAACCGGAAACGACACCTGCATTACGAAGTCTGATACTAGGAAAAACGCTCGTAAAAAGGAATGAGAAAATGATGGTACCAATAAGAGTCCTGAACGTTGCGGACAGCACTACCAGCGTAAAGAAAGGAGATGTAATTGGCAGCTGTGAACCAATATCGGCGGTGACGAGTATCGACAAGGCAGAACCACATGACGTACCCTCCAAAAATAAGCCAAGAAGGAAGGACAATGTAACATCAACACTTCTTCAGTCAAGCAACCTTAGAGGAGAACAACACAAGCAAGCAGTAGATCTAATCGAAGAATTTAGCGACGTCTTTTCCACCGGTGATGACGACTATGGCAGAACAAACTTAGTGAAACATCGCATAGATACGGGAAGTGCTACACCGATACGTCAACCTCCAAGAAGAGTACCATTAGCGAAACAAGGAGAAGTCAATTCAATGGTCAAAACTATGGAGCATCAGGGAATCATCGAAGAATCAAAGAGCCCGTGGATATCGCCAGTAGTGCTGGTAAAGAAGAAGGACGGCAGTACCCGTTTTTGTGTGGACTACAGGCGACTGAATGATGTTACGAAAAAGGATAGCTATCCACTACCAAGAATCGACGATATCATGGACACCCTGACTGATGCTAAATGGTTCTCGACGTTGGATCTGAAAAGTGGTTACTGGCAAGTGGAGATAGATGAAAAAGATAGAGAGAAAACAGCATTCTCTGTCGGCAGTGGACTGTGGCAATTCATCGTAATGCCATTTGGCTTGTGCAATGCTCCAGCTACGTTTGAAAGACTAATGGAATTCGTTTTGCGTGGCCTGAGTTGGAAAACTTGTCTCGTTTACCTGGATGATGTGATCGTTATCGGCAGAACATTCAAGGAACACCTAAAAAATCTGCAGGAAGTCTTCCAGCGACTACGAGCGGCAAAATTAAAACTGAGTCCGAAAAAGTGCACTTTATTTAGTGCAGAAGTCAAGTACTTAGGTCACATCGTTTCAGCTGATGGCGTAAAGACGGATCCGGAGAAGATACTGGCGGTGAAAAACTGGCCTACTCCGAGTGATGAACACCAGTTGCGCAGCTTCCTAGGCTTAGCGACATATTACCGTCGATTCGTAAAAGACTTTGCCAACACGGCGAAATGTCTGCATCAGTTAACGGAAAAAGGAAAGTCATTTACATGGAGTCAACAGTGCCAGGAAGCATTTGAGAAAATAAAAGACCAACTCTGCGACTCCCCAGTTCTGGCGTACCCAAAACCAGGTTACGGTTTCATCATAGATACTGACGCCAGCAATGTCGGTATCGGAGCAGTGCTATCACAGGAGATCGAAGGGCAGGAGAGAGTGCTATCATACTACAGCCGAGTACTCTCAAAAGCAGAAAGGAACTATTGCGTAACTCGCCGAGAGCTATTAGCCATTGTAGAAGCAACGAAACATTTTCACAAATATCTCTATGGTCAAAAGTTCCTTCTTCGAACGGATCACGCATCGCTTAAATGGCTACTTCAGTTTAAGAACCCCGAAGGCCAAGTAGCCAGATGGATTGAAAGGCTCGAGTCCTACGATTTTGAAATTGTTCATCGAAGAGGTAGAATCCACGGTAATGCCGATGCGCTTTAACGTCGTCCTTGTCCACCGAACTGCAAGCATTGTCACCGTGTAGAAGGAAAAGAAGCCGGAGAAACCATTCAGAGGATAACGACCGAACCAAAGGATGGATGGAATCAGCAAGAACTGGAAGATGCCCAACGTAAAGATCCAGATATTTCACCGATCATGGCATGGAAGGACGAAATGAAACGGCCTGAGTGGAAAGACATCTCACAATTCAGCGAAACCCTGAAGTGTTATTGGGCACAATGGAACTCCCTTCACCTAGACGGCGGATTATTAAAACGGAAATGGGAAAACGCTGACGGAAAGTCGTATCACATGCAAACCATCGTCCCGCATTGTAAAGTCGAGGAGGTTTTGAAGGAATATCATGGAGGTACCTCCGGTGGGCATTTGGGGTGTAAATAGAACCTTGGCAAAGATACGAGAAAGGTTCTATTGGATCCATCTCCGAGATGATGTCGAAAATTGGTGCCGTAAATGTACTACGTGTGCATCAAGTCAGGGCCCACACCGCAGATCCAGGGGAGAAATGCAACAATACAACGTGGGAGTCCCATTTGAGAGAATTGCTGTGGATATTGCTGGACCATTTCCGGAATCAGAAAATGGTAATCGCTACATTCTAGTGGTCATTGATTATTTCAGCAAGTGGCCTGAAGCCTACGCAATTCCAAACCAAGAAGCAGTAACCGTCGCCGAACAAATTGTTACCAACTGGGTAAGCAGATTTGGAGCTCCACGTGAACTACACTCCGATCAAGGGCGCAATTTTGAATCTCAAATATTCAAACACGTGTGCCAAATGCATTACATCCACAGTCCGATGGAATGGTGGAACGTTTCAATAGGACATTGAACTCAAACCTATCCAAACTCGTCAGCGAGAGGCAACAGGACTGGGATCAGCACATCCCTCTATTTTTAATGGCCTACAGAACATCGGTGCATTCAACAACAGGAGAAACCCCGTCCCGAGTCATTTTCGGAAGGAATATTCGAGTCCCTGCGGAATTAATGTTTGGAGTGCCACCAGACCAACCAACGAATGCCAAAGATTACGTCTCGGATCTTCGATGTCGACTAAACACAATTTATAACCTGGTCAGAGATAAAATTGATTTGGCGACCGACCGCATGAAGACGAGGTATGATCAACGGGCGAATTCATCAGGATTCCAAGAGGGTGATTTAGTTTGGCTATACAATCCCAAACGACAGAAGGACAGATCGCCGAAACTACAGCGCAACTGGGAAGGCCCTTACCAGATCATCAACCGGTTAAACGATGTCGTCTATCGGATTCAATTACTTCAAAAACCCCGTACAAAAATGAAAGTGGTACATCTCGACCGACTAACAAAGTACCACGGTGCCATTGCGGAAGTGAACGACTCTGTTCGGGACGAACAGGGACTAAGGAGAGGGTAATGTTATAGATCTGGCAATGATCTCTCTCAAATCTGCCAGAACTATTTAGAATATTCTTCCAACATGTAGAGGGCTTCTAGTAATTTCTCAAAGACACAAACAATGACACCCGACGCCATCTAGTAACTTCCAGAATAGTCCAGACCCAGCAGAAAAACATACACCAGAGAAGGTTCGAGACCCGGATAAATCCATTATAAATAGCCAGAGCTCACGACAAGGAATCCAGTTACTCAGTGACAGTTTCATGGAAAACACCTATCGGTGTAAGTAAGCGAAAGTGATAGATCGGCAGTGTTCCTGGGTTGTACGAATTAAGTTTTTAGAGCGAATTTAGTGAAGTGATCGGGAAATTGTGTATAAAGTGCAATAAATAAATTATCCTTATATTTTAAAACGAATTGAGTTTTCTTTGGAATCTGGCGAACCCCTAGCTCGCAACAATATATTCAGGGTTAATAAAAGACGACGATGCTCCAGTATCACTTAAAAATTTTAATGGTCGTCCAAATGGTGAAGTAATATTTATATATGGAAGAACAAATCCGTGCTTATTTACGTCTAAGTACCCGATTTGCTTCCCGAGGCATCGATGGGAAAATTTTCGTCATCCAATTCGAATAGTTGTTCGCAATTACCATCCTCCTGTGGAGGATCGTAGTATTGATCGAGGTTTTGTTGGTAATTAATATCTGGGGCTGGAATATTGTAATCGTTATCGTCAAATAAGTATACTGCCTCTGGTGGAAGTTCCTTTTGTTCGGATATATTGTATAATTCTTTGCTGAAAAATTTAGGTTGACCGGTTGTTCTAAAGAAGTTTTGGCTGTTGTATGGTTGTTGGTTTGAAGGTTGTTGTTGTCTTCGGAATTGTTGGTGATTTTGGAATGGTTGTTGGTTTCGGAATGGTTGTTGATTTTGGAATGGTTGTTGATTTTGGAATGGTTGTTGATTTTGGAACGGTTGTCTAACATGTGCTTGACCGGAGGTAGTATCCACTGGTGTAGGTGTTGGTAATTTAGGTGTAGATCTTATAAATCCTTGCTGTTGCGACTTTGTTGTCTGAAGGCGTTATATTGAGGGATGAGGAATAATTCCGAGGTGAATTTGAATTTACTTGACGATATTGCATTGGTTGATAAGAATCAAAATTCTGTTTTACCGGTTTCTTTTTTTTTTTTTTTTACAGAATGACCTGTGTTATAGGCAATTTCGGCCTTTATGTGCAATGCACAAACACAGTCATGGAGGGAAGGAATGGGATTGGGAAGGTTGGGGAAGGGGAGTGAGAACGACCGTAGCGAGTGGAGAAGCTGGTATATTGCTCAGTTGTACTGGCTGCTTACTGACAAATATTTGCAGATGTTATGGGGGACTGAATGATAGAAAGCGAACAGAGACCATCTACTGAGTATCTAGGCCTTCTTGAAGTGGAACTGTTTCACTTTTACACCGTTTCCCCATTTTATTGCGAATAATTTTTTATCACCAGTAGCAACTGAAAAATTTGCGCTTAAAAAAATCCCGTCTAGAGTGGGAATCGAACCCACGACCTATTGACTGAGAAGCAAGCACGCTGCCCACTACGCCACGGAAGCCTCTTGTTTAATAATTGCTCATTTGTTTGTTGGTTGCTATTGTATTTGTGGCGACATTTTTCATTTCAATTCACTGTGTAGTAGAGTTAGAGTAGACTACTGTAGTCGAATTTGATTTTATAAAAATTTTGTCATTTTTTAAATTTAAAAAAAAATTCATGCTCAGCAAGCTTGGAAAGAAAAAAAAAATAATAATAAGATAGATTAAAAATATTTATTATAAGATAAGTTTTTAAAAAAAAGAATTAATAATAAAAAACATTATATGTAAAAATCATTTAATCGTTTTAATTTAAAACAATTAAAAAATTGTTAGCGATGCTGCGCCAGATAAATCTAGTGCATCAGCTAAATATTTCACAAAATAAATATTTTGCTCTTGAACACAATATGAAAACGCTTCCGTCAAGGTTGCTGGCTTCATAGATCTAATGGTAGATCCAAGAGGCTCTTTAAGTCCCGACAGGAACATATTTAAACACATTCCTGAGAATAACTTTTTTTTCGCGGTGATTACATTTGCGTCGGATTCGTGTATTTGCAGGTGATTGTGCATAGTAGACAACACTTCTATTATTCCACTGTGAAACTGTTCCACTGTCTTGTTGTCCTGTCTCATGTTGTGTAAGTCGTTAATGAGAGATGTCTCATTTCGTTTGTCAGAATAGTGTAAAATTAAATTTTGTTTTATACTGTCCCATGCAAGTGGGGTTCCATACATATTCAGAACCTCATTTGCAGGACCCTCAATTTTGTTTCTGATAGCACGGAGGAGGATTCTCGCGTAGCTTGTCCCGTCTATATCGGTTATCAGAGCCAAGATTTCTTCAACGTTATTAATGAAATCGTATAACAAACTTGGATTGCCATCAAATTTAGGCAAATCTTTAATTGCGTCGGGTATTCTAAGATTACCAAAAACGAGCAGGTTTGATTACTAACGTTCTGCATCGAAGGTAAATTTAAGATTATCTCTGGTAGAAAGATTCGGATTAACCACGATTGGATCGGCGTTCAACGGTGGTTCCATTATTAGACTAGGAGTTTCACTTTCACTTATAGATTTATCACTTTCACTTTCACTTATATTATTATTACTAGAATTTCCGTTTTCCGCGGCGGTGAATTTTTTATAAATCCTTATATATGGCAAACCTCTTAGACTTTTTAGCAATGTATAATTGGGCATTTAATCCGAAAAAAATTTGATAGAAAAATTTTTTGGAAAAGGACAAAATTTAGGAAAATATTCAATAATTCCGACTTACATGCATAGTCCAATCACAATTCGCTTCATCGTTTCTTCGCTCGAGAGATTATTCAGGAAGGTCCGTGAGTCCAAAGGGTTGAAACCCGCCAAGATCCGTGAATTCCGAATCGTGTATCTCCAAGATTCCAGTGTCACTTCTTGCCAATAATCCTTTGGCAATGTTACAGTTTCTTTTATAATACGACACTTTTCACTTATTATCCTACCGACTGCGCCACTTATGATCGGTTTTCCGATCAGATCAATATTAATTTACAACACAAAAAAAAGAAGAAGAAAAACGATCTCGATATATTATTTATTCCTTTAGAGCTCCAGAGGTACTGCGTCGTTTTACAATTTGTTCATGGCTTTTCATAACTTTTTATGCTGAGGTGTCGTCTAGGTCTTTGACACTCGCATTTACATTAGTCATCAACTTTTGCAGAAGGCAAAGCACAATAAAAAATGAAATACGATATTTTGCTGAAGGCGAGAAAGATTGATAAGCATAGTTGCTGAAGGCAAGAATGCAATACATAAAAAAGTAAATTAGAAAAACATAAGCATAATTGCTGAAGGCAAGAATGCGATAGGAAAAACAATTTGATTTATGATTTGATTTTAAATTTGATGTTTATGATGAGGTGGTCGATGACGTAACTCGCGCCACCATATTAGAATAAATAATATGGTACGACCATTGTGGTCTGTAGATGGCCTAGATCCTCAAATCAGAGGGATACTTGAGTTACTTATCTGCTGTGTTCTGAGGGTGTTATGTACCGGAGGCCTAGGACGTGAATTATTTTGACCATAAAGCCAAAATAATTCAAAAGGAAAAATAAGGTTCGGGATCGACAGGGCTGAGAACCACCTACATCCATCTCAGTGACAATCTACGTGCTGGTGCGACGCGCTAGCTGATGCCGAGTCTAGCTGCAGTAGGCGTGTGGGGGGGTTCGCTGCACAAGAAGGTCATAAAACCCAAGTGGCCTGTCATAACAAAAGAATCGCGAGTAGTTAGCTCGCCGCGTCGACTTATCCAAGTCGGGAAGACACGAAAAAAAGGGACTTCATCTGGTCTTGGATATTGACCCGACCAGATGTTTCGACGACGGCGTCAGATGGTTTGACGCCAACCTGCCCACCCAACCTTAGCCATACATCTTCCACTATGTCTTCATCGTATGGCCCCAAAAGAGAGGAGGAGGATTCGTGGAAGTTAGAGAGACCTCTTAATGATCAAATTATCGGATCATTTTGTTTTTTCCATTTATAATTCTATGAATCATCTTAATAACGCTTTACAATTTTTATTTTCAATAAATTGTTACTAGGTAATTTTCTCTAAGCTTAAAATTAACTTGAAAAAAAAGGTTTTACATATTTGTTTCTTTTGATGCATCACCAATATTTGATTTTTCTATGCATATTCTTTAGTTTCAAAAAAAAATAATTGCAAAAATTCTTTTTGTATACATAATATAAACTTTTTAAATATACGTAAATTAATAAAACATTATGCGTTTGTTTGCGTTTTATACAGTTTACAGAAAAGAAATAAACTAAACCCTGAATGTATTTATTTTTTTTTTTTTTTTTCATATATCGCAAAACAAAATACGTTAAATTGCTCATGAAACATGGAGTTTTTTGATAGTCGAGTATTATTTAGTTTTACTTGAATAATTGAATGCGATATAGTATTGTGCGTAATGTAATGTTCGAATATCTAGATAACATTTGACAATCAAATTTGATTTTTTCGTATTTTATTTTGCGAACATTATATTTTTATTTCATTAAATTGATTTGATTATTTGATTATTGTTTTTCTTAAATTTTCAAGTTCAATAGATCGTAGCTATTTCTTTGTATTAACATTGTTCTATCTCGATTTGAATTCTCTTTGGATATCGCGTTGATTTTATTTTTTTATTTCTGTTTATACTATACTTGATTTATTTAAATCAATTTTATCGAGTTTAATAAATGTAGCATTTGATTTAAGATCGGTCGTAAAATAGATTTCAATCAAAAAAAAATTTTACGTTAGACATGAGAAGGAAGGCTACTAAATCGTACTGTACAAAACTATGTCTTTCTTTTTTTTCTCCTTTTTTTTTTTGTTAAAACATGGAAAATATCCTCTAATCAAAGACAAAACTTTACTGCCATTCTAGTAGATTCTAATTTAAACATATGCGTATCAGCATTGTTACAGTTTTTCCCTAAAACTAAAGTAACAAAAAAAAATTCCAAAATTAATAAAAAAAATGTCTCTTATAAAAATTTTCATTAAATTTAAGTATATCGAATTTGATTAATTTTTGTAATTTATTATATTGAAATACCTAATCGCAAGTATGTAAATCTAATTCCACACAGTTATTGTTTACTGCGACCGATTTTACTCCAAAAGTGATATTAGCTCGCTGCGGCGATACTAAAGCTACCCTAGACTGACGAATCATCGATTGTGGACGCGACGTTGACCTCCGGACATCAGTCAAATGCTTGACAGCTTGACTACAGTAAATTCCACGAGCGCACACCACGAAAACAAAACTACCCTCGATTGGTAAGCACTTTCGAGCGATCTTCGACCTTCGCCGTCCGGCTGGAGGCAATTCCTGGACCGGTGAAGAAATTACGATTTGTTGGAAATTTTTCGCGAGACGACCTGAAGCACAGGTGCCAACAAAATCGTTCTCTTTGAGGTTATGAGGTCCACCTACTTGACAGTACCGAACTGCTGTACATATCACTGCTACAAGCGGACCGGCATCCGTTCGAATCGAACGGATCCGTTGCATATCAATTACCTGACACCACGGCACGACTGACTCTCAAAATGGCGGGAACTTATGGTCGGCCCGATCGCTTAGCACCCCTTTCCTTTTTTTTTCCTTTTACTGTCGATTTTCACTGCGCTTGGCCTTTTCGAATTTTACAGGAATTCTTGCACTCGATAGATGACCGTCAGGTTTCCTATGCGATTTGTCTGGGATTTGGTGAACGCGTTCCTTTACGCGGGCGGAACACTTAAAGTCGGGGTTTTTAATGCAAATTTTCGATTTTAGTTGATGCTGATAGAAGAACTCGACGCGATAATTCGAACGACTGTCATCGGATTCGATTTCCCTCTTGGGAAAGCACTCGACCAATTGAATGCAAATCAACTAAAAGCAATAAACGGACGGAACCGCAGAAATGTCGCGAAGTTTTCGGCACGAAAATGCAATCTGCACTCACCGCACAACGCGAGATTAATCGGCCAAAATGTTGGCAAGCGGACAGCGAAATGAACCGAAAAAGTGCCCGGCTTTTGGGCTTTTGCGCTCCACAACAGAAAACGAAAGGTGGAGAAAATCGACCACGAGTCACGGACAGCTTGTTGTTCTCTTGCCATGAGGCCTCGTCACCGACTGACTTTTCGTTCCCCTCATCCGGTCTAAAACGCGGTCGTTCAGTTCTTTTTTCCTTTAAGGCGCGTTCCCAATTCAACGTGCTTTCCAATTCGAAGTTCGTTTTGAATTCGGCGCGAACTCCCAGTCACACACAACACCACAGCTAGATCGCCGCCATCTCATTTGGTGATATAGCGCCGATCAAGCTGCACCAATGTGTGACAGGCTAAGCGGGGTCTCATGCTCACGACTGATCAAGCCGGGCATTCATGATAGGTTCAGTCAGGCTAGCGACGAATGTCCTTGGAGTGGTAGATGCCCACACGTTTGCCTCCAAGATCCTTTAACTCATATCGTGAGTTCCCTAGCACACTCCTAATCCTGCACCGCAAGAATTTTTTAGCTAGCTTGGCGTTATAGTTTTGTGTGGCTGTGGACAGGGTAAAGTTTCTTGTGTACACTTCCTGTCCTTCTCTATATAGAGCTTTAGCCGTTCGCACGTTGTAACGCCTGCTACTCTTCTCGTGTGCACTTTGGATGTTGGCTTGCGCTAGATCTCTCACGATCGAGATTCCTTCGCTAGGTCGAAGTTGCAAGTCTGCATCACCTAGCGCTTTCAAACGATGCAACAGAGAATAGTCTTTTCCGTGCGTCATCATATGAGTGCCAAACAAAACCTGATAAGGAGAGAACTTAGTGGCTTGGTGAACTGAACTCCGAAGAGAACAGGCAATTTTGCTTAAGTTCTCATCCCATCGTGTCTGATCCTCAATGATGAACGCTCGGAGTCCCGCTAAGACAGATCGGTTGACTCTCTCTGATGCATTCGCTTGAGGCGAGTATTTTGGGGTGTAAAGGTGTTTAACTCCATACTTTAAAAGCATAGAGTTAAATGTCGCTGACTTGAACTGCGACCCGTTGTCGGATAGAATGGTCTCGGGGATACCAAACATATGGAACACCTCCCGCTCCAAGAACGTCGTGATCTCCGCTGCTGTAATTTTACGCAGGGGATGAAGGATGGGAAATTTGGACAGATGGTCCAGGATGACAAGGATAGCAATTTTACCGCACTTGGTTCTGGGATATGGTCCAAGTACATCAATGTAAAGATGTTGGAAGGGTCTCTGCGTCTTGAAGGCCTCTCCCATTGCTGCTCTGAGTGGACGATTCGGGGACTTCGTTTCTTTACAAGTCTCACACGAAAGAACTCGTTCGCGGACTTGTGTAGTCATCCCGGGCCAATACAAGTACCGTCTGATGCGCTCTAGCGTTTTGGCGAACCCACCGTGAACCGTGGTATCCGCTTCATGGGCCTGAGCGATCACAGCAGACGTCAAGCTCGATGGGATCCAAAGCTTCCAGGCTCGGTCCTCCGCAATTGGGTCACCGTTGTGGGGCTCTGTGCGCTTGTACACGAAGCCATCCCTCACGCATATGTCGGGAAGCCGATCAACATTTGCTTCAATAGTAGACCTGAGTTCCTCATACTCTGTGTTAGAGAATTCTGAAGAATCCAAATCCACTAAAGGGGCAACGTCAATCAGCGCATTTAATCCTTCTTCATATACGCGAGAGAGTGCGTCCGGAACTACGTTCAGGCTCCCACGACGGTGTTCAATCACGAAGTCGTAGCCCTGAAGCTTGAGACTCCAGCGAGCCAAACGCCCGCTGAGATCCTTTTGAGACATCAGCCATTTGAGGCTTGCATGGTCCGTGACAATCTTAAACGATGTCCCTTCCACGTACGCTCTAAATTTTTTCACGCTCAGTACCGCAGCATAGCATTCCTGTTCAGTAACACTATAGTTGCGCTGAGCGGAATTGAGCTTTTGGGACATGTATGCAACAGGAGATTCTGACCCGTCGTCGTTCTCTTGGAAGAGTACACTTCCCACCCCAGACTTGCTTGCGTCGCATTGGATGGGAAATGACCTACCGAAATCTGGGTTAATTAGCACAGGTGCCCTTGTTAACATGGACTTCACAGACAGAAACGCTGCTTCGGCCTCCGGAGTCCATGTGAACTTGGCGCATTTTTTTAGCGTGTCTGAAATTGGTGAGACAGCGGCAGCATAGTTGCAGATGAATCGTCGATACCAGCCTGCCATGCCAAGAAAGCGGCGAACTTGCCGTGCGGACTTAGGCGAAGGGTAATCGACGATGGCCGAGACTTTGTCGGGATCAGTCTTCAGGCCTCCATCTCCAACTATGTACCCAAGGTATTTCACCTCCTTCAGACAAAATTTGCTCTTTGCTATGTTTATTGTTAACCCTGCCTTCGACAGGCATGCGGCAACTTGTGAGAGCAAATCGAGATGAGAATTGAAATCCTCCGAGATTAACAACAAGTCGTCCAAGTAAACAAACACTTGGTCCTTCAATTCCGGTGGGATGACACAATCCATCAAACGGCACATACGTTGAGGTGCGTTGCACAAACCAAACGGCATTCGGGTAAAGTGGTAGAGAGGTCTGCCAGGGATTGTGAATGCGGTCATTTCTCGGGACTTGGTTTCGAGAGGAATCTGCCAAAAGGCGTCTTTCAGGTCAAGTGAAGTTATGAAATTGGCTCGTGGCAACCTGCTTAGAATGCCATCGATGTGAGGTAAAGGATATGCATCTTTTACCGTCACCTCGTTGACCTTTCTCGAATCCAAACATAACCTCACTTTTCCAGGTTTCCTCACCAATACAACCGGCGAACTCCACGCACTCTGGCTCACTTCTATCACTCCCATTTTCAACATACGATCTACCTCGCCATACATGAGGTTTTGAATCGCAGGTGATACCGGATAGTGGCGTTGCTTGATGGGTGTTGCATCTCCCACATCTATGACGTGTTCGAGAACGTTAGTCTTTCCCAGTCCTTGAACTTCGTATGACGGGAATTTCGACTTGGCGTTCTCAAGCCTTAAAACATCTGCTCTACTTAAAGTGTGCGTGGTTTTAGTCTCACATTGTGGCGAAGTGGGTAGTTCTTCGACACAACTGATGATGTCTGGGGCAAGTTGGAAGGCCCGCCAGAAATCTACTCCAAGATATAGGTCTTGCGAGAGAGTAGGCACTATGTAAAGGGTGATTGGTTTTGAGACGTCACGAAATGTAATTTCAGTCGTCACACTACCGACCACTCTCTGTGAAGCTCCATCAGCTGTCTTCACTTCGCTACAAAACGGCTTCCAATTCACTTGCGCTCGCTCTAGGCGTTCTAGTGAATTGGATCCTAAGCAACTAATACTTGCACCGCTGTCGAGTAGGCCCTTAAGTTTGACATTAAATATGCAGACCGTGGCATAGGGACGAATGTCGTAAGGTTCGGGTATAATTGAAGACACTAAAGCCTTCTTTCTCATCCGAACTTTACGCCAAAACTCGCGCAGACGTATAATTGCTTTCTTAGGTTTGGGGGAAGTGGAAGGTTGAAATTGGGAAGAAGATGAAATTTGCGAAATAAAAGGGGGAGTATTGAAAATTCTGTCCCTAGCCTCCATGTAATCTCGAAGCCGCAGGTGGTATGGCTTCCGAGGTACAGTTTTGGCGGGAGTAGGTAATAAGGGATTGCGTAAAATGATAATAGGGTTGGTTGAGTCTGGTGTAGGGGTCGGTCTTTTCAAGATCTCTACCTTTGGTGTAGTGGTAGAATCTCTACACGGATCGAACGAAGTCGGGTTTAATTGTGCGTCGGTGGAGGTGTTTGCGGGTTTTGAACAACCGGACGAGGGAGACCCGTGGCTCGTCTGTCCGAACTCCAGTTTCCCCGGACACAAGTCGGACATCGCGGTCTTAATACCTCTTTCGCTCCGCAGCCGTAACAGAAGATGCGTTTGGGAACTTCACTACAGTGTCTGTAACCGTGACCAGGTTGATCGCAATTCCAACACACTAGAGAAGCAACCGCAGCAACCTCTGCTTGGGCTTCGGCGTCGACATCCGAACTCGCGTCCGGTGAAACTAGAGTTCGGTCAATCTCCGTCACTCTCGCATTTGTTCCATACGGGTAAGGTGCTCTTACAGGATTAGAAGCAGAATAAGTGGACCGAGTGCTTTTGCGCACGTCCTCTATACGGCAAACTAATTGTCTCAGGTGGTCGAGTGACCAAACTTGCTGTAGACTCAACTGTTGTTGGTTAATCGCAGTTAGGTTTCCTCTCACCAACTCAACAAACTCCATCTCGTTCATGGGGTTTGATAAGAGTGTTCGAAATTCCAGCATATCTTGCTCGAATGTCTGATAAGGTTCGCTCGGATTTTGACGTCTGGCCAGCATTTGCCGCCGAACATCCCAGTCGGACATTCTCTCTCCCCAGGTTTGTAAGAAGGCGTGTTTCAGGGCGGCCCAAGTGGGAACCTGATTTGACCGATGCCAAATCCAGTACCATTTGTTGGGTCGACCTTGCAACAAAAGATGAAAATGTCCGGCCAGGAAGTCGGTGTGGCTGCCTAGCTCAGACGTTGCGAGACATTCCGCTCGGTATATTAGCTCTTCGGCTCTAAGTACTGAGTTGTCTCCATTATATTTCAGTCCCCATGAACGGATGGGACTGGTATTATGTCGTCGTCGGTATGAAGTTGTTGAAGGTTGATAGTTCCGTCTTGTAGTGGATGGATATGGTTCACGCTGTTCAACGGAAGGTGGTATGAAAAGAGGCCGTGCGGCTCGATCTGGGAGTTCATTCGATCGTGAAGGCGGTTCCTGCAGTTCACGAGATCGCTCCTCTCGCAGTATACTACGTATGAGATGAGTAATCTCGTCAACTCCAGGATCCATTCTCGAACGATCTGTCGAAACTCCGTCTTGCCGTCTAGACGTAAAGTCGTTCGCTATGACATTATTTTGTTTCCTGCGATCACTACCGAAGGACGACCGACCGCTAGCAGATGATAGTTGCGTCTTGTCCTGTGGTACAGGCAGAGATGGGTTTGGGTCTGGAACTATCGTTCCGCCCGGAGTGTAGAGAGCACGTCCACCCGTCTCCTGCGGAAAATCCAGATTTAACCCCAAGGGAGAAATTCCACTACTTCTAGGTTTTGGATCCAGAGCCCTGCTCATGCTTCTGGTTACTGGTCCAAAACGAGCTGTCGCGCCCTCCACACCCCGAACAGACCAATAGTCTAAAGGTCCTAGTTGGTTTAGGCATAGTGGACACGATTGTTTTTCGATCACCCACTTTTCTATGCATGAATCATGAAAGTGGTGACCGCACTTGGTAATTATTTGATTTGCTGCCGTCACCTCTTCCATGCACACCGAACAGACTGGTTCTGATGTCCTTTCGGGTGTTCGGAATAACGACATGTTCTAGAGTATATGTATCTATATAGTACGAAAATAAAATTGAGAGAATCAAAATTAATAGACGCTGATAATAAAAAAAAATCAATCAAAATTTATCGACGCTGATAAAAAAATCAATCAAAATATATAGACGCTGATAAAAAAAAATCAATCAAAATATAAAGAAGAGCCTCCTCGCATCTCCACAAATCCTCTCCTCTCCCTCACAGGTGTCGTCGAAACATCCAATCGCGTCAACACGCGATCAGGCGGAAAAGGATTCAGAAAGTGTCCAAAAAAAAAACTTCAAAAAAAACTACGTTAAATTTTCAACAACAATCAAAACGCGAAATTAATCCAAATGACTAATTTTATTAAAAGGAAACGAAGACTACTCTACATGGATAGGATTCCAGGAATAAAGGTACTTTCGGAAATTCCGTAAATGGACAGAAATGGGTATTTCATTCGCAGACATCAGTATTTTGCCCTCTGTCGGACAACTTGGCCGCCAAGACAAGCCAAGTCCCGCTGTCAAGAGGGTACTCATGCCTACCAATGAAACACACACTCTGTTCCACTCATCTCTCGCTAGTTCAGCTGACGAAAATATCCCGGTTGTTGAAGAAATTCTCCCAAGGAACATCATTGGCGCCTCAAGGTTACCAATGAGTTCTTCGTTGGGAAAATTTCAGCCTCAACCGCGATACTTCCACCCCAGTAACAAGCAAGCAGAACTCCAAAAGCTTTCTCGATGGACTATGGGTGCCGTGCAGGCTAAAACAACTGTCTCCGGCGACAGTCAGAGTCCTTTGGTGTCACGCATTTCACTTGGAATTGTTCGGTCTCAAGTTTCGTGACATCGCGCGTTCGGAAACACGCTTGTGAAGCTATTTCGGGCCCCACGATGGTTCCAAACAGCCTCACGTTGGGCGCCATTTTTGTTATGTACCGGAGGCCTAGGACGTGAATTATTTTGACCATAAAGCCAAAATAATTCAAAAGGAAAAATAAGGTTCGGGATCGACAGGGCTGAGAACCACCTACATCCATCTCAGTGACAATCTACGTGCTGGTGCGACGCGCTAGCTGATGCCGAGTCTAGCTGCAGTAGGCGTGTGGGGGGGTTCGCTGCACAAGAAGGTCATAAAACCCAAGTGGCCTGTCATAACAAAAGAATCGCGAGTAGTTAGCTCGCCGCGTCGACTTATCCAAGTCGGGAAGACACGAAAAAAAGGGACTTCATCTGGTCTTGGATATTGACCCGACCAGATGTTTCGACGACGGCGTCAGATGGTTTGACGCCAACCTGCCCACCCAACCTTAGCCATACATCTTCCACTATGTCTTCATCGTATGGCCCCAAAAGAGAGGAGGAGGATTCGTGGAAGTTAGAGAGACCTCTTAATGATCAAATTATCGGATCATTTTGTTTTTTCCATTTATAATTCTATGAATCATCTTAATAACGCTTTACAATTTTTATTTTCAATAAATTGTTACTAGGTAATTTTCTCTAAGCTTAAAATTAACTTGAAAAAAAAAGGTTTTACATATTTGTTTCTTTTGATGCATCACCAATATTTGATTTTTCTATGCATATTCTTTAGTTTCAAAAAAAAATAATTGCAAAAATTCTTTTTGTATACATAATATAAACTTTTTAAATATACGTAAATTAATAAAACATTATGCGTTTGTTTGCGTTTTATACAGTTTACAGAAAAGAAATAAACTAAACCCTGAATGTATTTATTTTTTTTTTTTTTTTTTCATATATCGCAAAACAAAATACGTTAAATTGCTCATGAAACATGGAGTTTTTTGATAGTCGAGTATTATTTAGTTTTACTTGAATAATTGAATGCGATATAGTATTGTGCGTAATGTAATGTTCGAATATCTAGATAACATTTGACAATCAAATTTGATTTTTTCGTATTTTATTTTGCGAACATTATATTTTTATTTCATTAAATTGATTTGATTATTTGATTATTGTTTTTCTTAAATTTTCAAGTTCAATAGATCGTAGCTATTTCTTTGTATTAACATTGTTCTATCTCGATTTGAATTCTCTTTGGATATCGCGTTGATTTTATTTTTTTATTTCTGTTTATACTATACTTGATTTATTTAAATCAATTTTATCGAGTTTAATAAATGTAGCATTTGATTTAAGATCGGTCGTAAAATAGATTTCAATCAAAAAAAAATTTTACGTTAGACATGAGAAGGAAGGCTACTAAATCGTACTGTACAAAACTATGTCTTTCTTTTTTTTCTCCTTTTTTTTTTGTTAAAACATGGAAAATATCCTCTAATCAAAGACAAAACTTTACTGCCATTCTAGTAGATTCTAATTTAAACATATGCGTATCAGCATTGTTACAGTTTTTCCCTAAAACTAAAGTAACAAAAAAAAATTCCAAAATTAATAAAAAAAATGTCTCTTATAAAAATTTTCATTAAATTTAAGTATATCGAATTTGATTAATTTTTGTAATTTATTATATTGAAATACCTAATCGCAAGTATGTAAATCTAATTCCACACAGTTATTGTTTACTGCGACCGATTTTACTCCAAAAGTGATATTAGCTCGCTGCGGCGATACTAAAGCTACCCTAGACTGACGAATCATCGATTGTGGACGCGACGTTGACCTCCGGACATCAGTCAAATGCTTGACAGCTTGACTACAGTAAATTCCACGAGCGCACACCACGAAAACAAAACTACCCTCGATTGGTAAGCACTTTCGAGCGATCTTCGACCTTCGCCGTCCGGCTGGAGGCAATTCCTGGACCGGTGAGGAAATTACGATTTGTTGGAAATTTTTCGCGAGACGACCGGAAGCACAGGTGCCAACAAAATCGTTCTCTTTGAGGTTATGAGCTCCACCTACTTGACAGTACCGAACTGCTGTACATATCACTGCTACAAGCGGACCGGCATCCGTTCGAATCGAACGGATCCGTTGCATATCAATTACCTGACACCACGGCACGACTGACTCTCAAAATGGCGGGAACTTATGGTCGGCCCGATCGCTTAGCACCCCTTTCCTTTTTTTTTCCTTTTACTGTCGATTTTCACTGCGCTTGGCCTTTTCGAATTTTACAGGAATTCTTGCACTCGATAGATGACCGTCAGGTTTCCTATGCGATTTGTCTGGGATTTGGTGAACGCGTTCCTTTACGCGGGCGGAACACTTAAAGTCGGGGTTTTTAATGCAAATTTTCGATTTTAGTTGATGCTGATAGAAGAACTCGACGCGATAATTCGAACGACTGTCATCGGATTCGATTTCCCTCTTGGGAAAGCACTCGACCAATTGAATGCAAATCAACTAAAAGCAATAAACGGACGGAACCGCAGAAATGTCGCGAAGTTTTCGGCACGAAAATGCAATCTGCACTCACCGCACAACGCGAGATTAATCGGCCAAAATGTTGGCAAGCGGACAGCGAAATGAACCGAAAAAGTGCCCGATTGGGCTTTTTGCGCTCCACAACAGAAAACGAAAGGTGGAGAAAATCGACCACGAGTCACGGACAGCTTGTTGTTCTCTTGCCATGAGGCCTCGTCACCGACTGACTTTTCGTTCCCCTCATCCGGTCTAAAACGCGGTCGTTCAGTTCTTTTTTCCTTTAAGGCGCGTTCCCAATTCAACGTGCTTTCCAATTCGAAGTTCGTTTTGAATTCGGCGCGAACTCCCAGTCACACACAACAAGGGTTAGTTGGAATGAGATGAAGGAGTATGCGACTACTTTTTCACAGCATGTTCCTTTCAAATCATACATTGATGGCTTCACCACATACATGATTTATCTATTAATTCAAATCAGGGAATTAATAAACTTACGAAGGACCTGAGTAAAAACACAACAATTATTCAGTTGATGCATCTCGTGGCCTGTGGGGGATACTGGCATGATCCCCAGACAAATAACTGTGTTGTGGTGCTGTTTGGGCCTTGTTATGGGACGAAGTTTGAGTGACCTCATCCTGCTACAGATTTTTAAAGGGTTTCTTCCAAGTTGGGTCAGCACTTCCTGCCGGCTAGATCAGGAGCAATGGGGTGGGAGAAAGTACTTGGAAGACCGCCCTTTCTTGTTAGTGCTGTATCTACATATCTTCACCAATAAAAACTCTTAGTCCCAGAAACTGTTGGAGAATAGCGTCCCAAGGTCAGCCATACCAGAGCTCCCATATGAGACCTTACTCCTCACTCATCCTTCAACAAATTCTGTAGGCAAGAAACCAGAAAAAAAGAAATAGTCGAAAAAAAACAAAAATGTTCCTAAATACGGACAGAAATCTTAACATTAGAAAAAAAAACATGAAGTAATATTTTAAATTTTAATGAATAAAGAATGAATTAAATTCAAGTAATAAAAAAAATTAATAAAAAATATAAAAACTGTTTTTATCTTCGATGGGGCCCTTGCTGCATCTGGACTCATCGTACGCCTTCATACGCCTCGACCACATTTTTTTTTTCGGGAACTTCTTTATAATTAACTATTATCGGGCTGTTTATTCATTGAGCACATTATTTTATAGTTCAATTATTATTATAGGTTAACGTTATTAATTTCACTATTGTTTTTTTTCACTTTAAAACCAAAATGTTCTTCCCTTTTTTTTATTTTCAAGTTATTTTTTTCACACGTCATTATTTTTTTCATTATCACTAGAAGAAAAACTTTTCCCCAATCCTCATTTTTTTCGACCTCTCTAGTCGAGTCCCTCGTAACGACCCCCTGGCAAATTTTCTGCTTTCGTTTTTGGCAGGCAGACAAGAAGTAGAAAAACCATTTTTTTTTCTGATCGGTGATTTTGGCGCCAAAAGAAATTATTGCAGTACTGCCCTAATTAATTTTATACATGTTTAATTTATTTTTTTGATTTCTTTTAAATTATTATTATTTTGTATCAATTACATAAAAACTAACTATGTATTTAGGAACAGGCGAATAAACGCGACTAAACATAAAAAGGATGATAGTGAAAGTAAAGCCCCTAGAAACAAGAAAAAAATATATGGCAAGGCAAAGAAAATGTTTCGCAACAGCCTCTCAAAATCATATTCATCGAATTGTTTGTTACAATCACAATTTTTAATGTTCACAATTCTGGCCTGGCAACTCCGTCATATTCTTGTACATAAATCCTAAACTCAGTTAGTTCTTTTTATAATCTAGATGAAATCTGAGAGTATATAGTGTTTGCCTTACCGTTTGTAACGCTAAGAAATAACGCTCGCACAGAGCCGCCAAGGGTTCAGAAATATTTGTTGTCGCTCAAAAACCTCGATTCCGAGTGACCGTCTGTCTGTCTGTCCGTCTGTCTGTCCGCCTGTCTGTCCGTCCGTCTGTCTGTCCGTCTGTACGTCTGTGCGTCTGTCTACAGCATAACTCTCGAAAGCTTTGAGCTATAGTGCTAAAAAAATTTTGTGTGTCATTTTTAGCAAAAAAGTTACTTTAAGTTCGTGAATGGGTCACATCCCCCCACTCCTCCATACAAATTTCATGAAATTTCGAAAAAGTAAGAAATTTATTTTCTTTGAAACTTTTTAAGCTATCGACTTGAAATTTAGGTCAAAGTATTATGATATAGATGTCATTAATACCACGGAATATTGACCCGATCCCTTCACTCCTTCTACTCCCTCCCATACAAATCGTGAAATTTTTGAAATTTAAATTAAATTATTTTTCTTCGAAACTATTAAAGCTATCAACTTGATATTTTGTATAAGTATACAAATAGAAATATTAATAATGCGAAAAAAATTTGTTTTGATCTGTACACTCCTTCTACCCCCTCCCATACAAATGCATAATTTTTGTTAAATGCATTTCATCGGTTTCCATTCAAACTAGAAAAAGTACAAAATTCAAATTTTGCCAGAATTCGTTTCTTAATAATTGAAAAAAAGTGCTAGAAAAAATTATCAGCTCCGCTTCACTCCTTCTACCACCTCCCACACAAATATCTCTATTATAAATTCAAGAAAAGCATTTCTCATTCAAGTATATGAGAGCTATCGACTTTGAAATTGAATCTAAGCATGGTGATAAGGATGATGATAAACAGTTTCAAAATCATCTAAAACGGTCCTCTGCCACCTCCCATACAAATGCCTCAATTTAAGCAAAACTATGACCAATTTCTTTAAAAATAATGAAAACTAAAAACTTTAAATTCAGCAAAAAAAATTTTGCGTGCCATTTACGGTGTCATATACGAAAAATACAAACCTCCCCCTCTACTTCTACCACCTCCTATGCAAAAGTCTCTATTCACTATTCGAAAGAATTTCAGATGACATATTTTCCGGTATATTAAAGTCATTTCCATCTCATCTAGAGTATCATATGATTGGGCTTTAAGCCCAATCATAATTCTGTTATGTGTTCTTTTCTAGTTAAATTAAATTCAATCATGTACCGAGATAATAACCGTTGCCCTTTTACATTGAATTCGGTACCTGTTGCTCTTGTCTTTCGTGGAATTCTTGCTTTGTTTTTTTTTTTGAATATCAGTTTACGTCCGATAGCCGCATTATTCTCGTACAGCTTGTACATTTTGGTCCGTCGAGCCGGATTTACGGAAGATCTGCTTAAAAAAAAAGCATTGTATAAAATCAGTTTCGTGCCGGTATTCGCGATCAAAAAAAATTTAATTATTGTTTCTTGCCGGTATTGAAGTTCAAGAAAACTTAAGTTTCCACAAAATGGAGTCGCTGGAAAAGCAATTGGAATTCCTGTCCAACCTTATCATCTGATTCACTACGAACGTTAATAAGACTGCAAAGGACAAGCGCACGGATAGTTTTTTCGGAGCTCGGAAAAATCTTCTCATCAAATATTGGGATGACTTTGTGGAGCTGCACAACAGTCTAATCACTTCCCAAGGAGTGGGTGCAAAGGGCTCCAAATTCCTTGAAAAGGATACATATACGACTACGGAATGCGCTTATATGGAAGCCCTGACGTACGTCGACGATAATCTACCGGACTCAACAAAAAATACACCGAAGATCATAGAACCAACAGAGACCGCATCAGGTGGAACGGATTGTGAGGTCAAACTACCTGCAACTAAACTACCCACATTTAATGGCAATTTTCAAGAGTGGCCATCTTTTTGCGATATGTACATCTCTTTGATACATAGCAATAAAACGATTTCTGATGTACAGAGGTTACACTACTTAAAAACCAGCTTGGTTGGCGAAGCGCAGCAGCTTCTTAAAAATGTTATTGTAACAGACGCTAACTATGCCAGCTCTTGGAATTTGCTCAAAAAATGCTTTGAGAACGAACGAATATTGGTGAACATTTGCATTAAGCAATTGATGACGTTGGCAATTACGGGAGCAGAAACAGCTGCTACGAATAAGAAGCTTCTTAGTGGAGCTTGCGAAGCGGTTCGAACGTTAAGCAATTTAGGGCGACCAGTCGAGAAATGGAATGATTGGTTGGTGTATATCGTTGCAGACTAATTGGAAGCGTCTCTGCGCCGTGTTTGGGGGAAATCAATTAATGACAGTACCATCGTGCCTGAGTTCTAAACCTTGTGTGATTTCTTCTAACGGAAGGTGTCCGTTATGCCAAGGTAATCACATTCTAATGTTTTGTAATGAGTTTAAGAAGATGCTGATTAGTCAAAAGTGCGGAAAGGTCAACTATGCTTCAATTGTCTTAAGCGTAATCACAGTAGAAAATTGTTTGTCGACACAACACTGTCAAAAGTGTTCTAGTAAACATCACACCATGCTTCACTCGGATCCAGATGACGCATCTTCCAATTCAACTCCCATCAATGAACATGACCTTCCATACACCCGACTAATAATGGTGCTGAGCCAAACACAAATAAGGATTCTATGTCAAATACATTCGGAGTGCATGTCGCAAAAACACAAGAAACTACAAATTGCATTCTTCTTTCAACAATTTTACTCCGGGCTAAAAATTTAAATTGCAAATATTTTACCGCTAGAGCTTTGTTGGATAATGCGTCGGGAGTGTCATTTATCACTACAAATCTTAGTCGCAAGCTTGAACTGAGAAAGAAAAACGCCTCGACTTTCATATCAGGAATAGGTGGACAATAGCGCGAGAAGCGAATAGTAAGGTTTCTTTTGAGATATTTCCTCATTACAATGAAGTCGAGAGCGTCACTATAAACACTATAGTACTCAACCGACTTACATGTCCAATCCCAGCCAGACAACTTGAAAATGAGATCGGTTGGAGACAATTAAATGATTTGATCTTGGCAGATCCGTACTTTAGCACGCCTACAAATATAGACATATTATTGGGAGCGGATATATATAAAAGAACAGTTCGTCTTGTCAACTTGCGTTTGGTGTCGCTTTTCATTTATTTCTCAGTTATATTTTTCGAATTTTATTGTGTTTATCATATATTCATGTTTTTTCCGGTGAATTTTGGTATTATTTTGCTATTAATTGCATGAACTTTCATTCCAATAACTTTTACGTTTGACTATTTTGTTTTATTTAGTGGAATTGTGTTGCTTTTTTTTACCGTGCATTATTTGCTTTGTTTCTAATAGCTTACTTGTTTGTTGTTTTTTTACGGTGCACTTCTCTGTTTACCCATTCAGTGTACTAGTTATTATTCAAAGCTAACCAGCTGTGTTTTTATTTTTTCTTTGTTTGTGTTAGCTTTGCTTGCTAAAATTTTATGACGTTTCGCTATTAGCAGTTTAGGGTATTTTATAATCGAGTATTTATCTTCATTAGTTTCTTACATAGTTAAATATGGGTGTTTCGTGCAATGCTGATAAATGCATTGAATCAAAATCTTTGACACCCATATTTGCGTGTTTTGGTATTTGCGGTAGAAATTACCATGCTAAGTGTGTTGGTCTTACCAATATTTTTGCTGAGAGGTTGAACTCTACGCCTGGGCTTTATTGGTATTGTCAAGATTGTAGGAATCTCTCACTATCATCGCTACCATTCAAGTTATCTGGTATTGGTGCAGAGATGGCTAGAATTAAGGTGCGATTGGATAATTTATCTGCTGGGTTTGTCAATCTTGACAAATTTTTTAATTCACTGCAAAATATTCCCACATTAATTGACTCTTCGACTGGTACTGACAATCCGACAATGGTTGATAAGGATATTCCTTTTGGTACTGACTCAACTAACTCTATTAATAGGTTGAATTGTGTTGGTGGAAATGATAATTGCAATTCAGTCGAAGTGGATAGTAATAGTAATAACAAGAGTCCAGCACTTCGTCCACGTCTTCTTCGCAGAAAGACTAGAGTAAACAACTCTACCTTTTCTATAGATAGCCAAACTTCTTCAAAAGCACCCTCTAATAAAAATGCCACACTCATGAAGTCTGTCCAAGTTTCTACGACTTCTCAAACGCCTCCAATCAATACCAATCTCACTAAGTCTTCTTCTACCTTACCTACACATTTACTAACTATTGTGCCTCGCCCGAAAGTCCTATTTGTTTCTCGACTTGATCCCCAAACATCCCCAGATGATGTTATTAATTATTTGCTGTCAAAAAAAATTATTTTAGCAGGTTCAGCTGTTAAATGCGATAAAATTAGTAAAGACACTAGTACTATTGCCTCCTTTAAAATTGTTATGGCCAATACTGATCTTTTTAATCTGTTGTTGGATAAAAATTCATGGCCGTCTGGAGCATTTGTTAAAGAATTTATCTCTCGTCGTAATAGATCACCCGCTACAGGTCCAAAAAACTCAGACAACTGTCCCTTTACTACCAAAACGTAAATGGACTGCGAACTAAAACCCAGATGTTATTTGCTTCAACACAAAATTGTTCCTATGATGTTATTGCTCTAACTGAAACGGGACTAAACTGTAGTTTTTCTGACAGTGAACTCATTAGTTCTGACTTCCAAGTTTTTCGTAGAGATCGATATGTTTCTGATCTTAGATTAAAAGGTGGTGGTTTATTATTAGCAGTCCGAAGCTGCATTAATTGTGTAGTTGTTCCTGTACCGAACCATCATTGTTTGGAGATCTTGTGTGTTAAGCTCGTGCTTAGCAATAAGGATATTTATGTTTTTTTGACATATATTCCCCCTTCGAGTCCTTGTGCTTTATATGAAAAAACAGTTGATTGCATAACTTTTGTTCATAATAGTATGAATATCTCTGACGATCTCATTTTACTGGGTGATTCTAATGTTCCAGGTCTTTCTTGGTCATTCTCTGACGATGATTCTACTCTCTTAGTTTCTGATGCTTCGTCCTCTCTTGAATGTTTTTTTGTTGGTAGTATATTTGTACTTGGTCTCCAGCAACTTAGCCTTGTTAAGAACTCCTATGCAAGACAACTTGACTTAGTTTTTATTCTGATTACTGTGCCTGTTCCGTGGAAGAGAGCGTAACCTCAATTTCGACCATTGATGTCTTGCACCCTCCTATTAATATATTTCTTATAATTGACGAGGAGCATTCTTTCAGTGCTAGTGAGAAAGTGCTATCTTTTGATTTTATTAAGGCAGATTTTTCGCAGTTGGACTACCTTATCTCTAATTTCAACTTTAATGAAATTTTTGACAATCCCGATTTTGAGGGTGCCGTTGTTGATTTTTATTATATTCTGTACCAATTTTTTGTTGCTACAGTTCCTTTTACCTATCGCAAAAATATCTCATTGTCTTATCCCTGGTACACTAGTGAGTTGCGTGCAATTCGCAATTCTCGCAATGCTGCCTGGAATATGTTTACTAGGACGAAGAACGACACTGATTTTCGTTTGTATGAAGAATATTATGACTTATTCAAAGATTTATCTTCACGCTTGTATTCTGAATATTTGCTTAAAGTGCAGTCGGATATTATTAGAGATCCCTTGAAGTTTTGGAAATTTGTTAATTGTAAGCGTAAATCTGATGGTTATCCAGCTTCTTTTGAATTTCTTGGTAGTAATAGTAATGATCAATTTACTATTTGTAATTTTTTTGCCTCATTCTTTAGTGGATCTTTTAGTGGTAGTGACTTTGTCCCTGACATATCATACTTTGATGGAATTAGAAATACTGCTTCATCCACTTTGTCTACTATACCTATTTCTTATGAAGATGTAGTTAATCACATCTCTCACCTTAAGGATGTTTCGTCACCTGGCCCTGACGGAGTTCCAGCAGTTGTCCTTAAACATTGCTGTCTCTCTATCGCTGAACTATTCTCTCTACTATTCCAGAGATCTCTGAAGACTGGGATTTTCCCTGCTGTGTCGAAGGCATCCTTTATCATACCGACCCACAAAAATTGAGCTAAATCGGCCATTGTAAACTATAGACCAATAGCTAAACTCTCAGCTATTCCTAAAATTTTTGAGTCTATAGTGTATGTAAATCACTGTAAATTCTTAATTTCGAGTAAACAACATGGTTTTGTCAGGAGTAAATCCACTGTCACTAACCTGATGGAGCTTACAAATAAATCCATTTTAGCTATTGAAGAGGGGAAGCAAGTTGATTGTATATATACTGATTTGAGTAAGGCTTTTGATAAATTACCTCACTCCATTATATTGTTGAAATTGGACATGTTGGGTTTTCCGACTTGGTTTATCAATTGGATTAAGTCATATCTAAGTGATAGAACCTACCGAGTTCTTTTTCGGGGTTATACTTCTAAACCGTTTGTTGCGCATTCTGGTGTTCCTCAAGGAAGTCATTTGGGGCCACTTCTTTTCATCCTAGCCATTAATGATGTTGCATCTGTTTTTAAATATTCAGAAGTTCTCATTTATGCTGATGACATTAAAATCTTTAAGTCTCTTAATTCCAACTCTGACCATTTTCTTCATGCGGATTTGATTAATTTTAGTAATTGGTGTCGCCATAATGAATTTGGATAAATGTCATGTTATGTCATTTACTAGAAAAATCTCTCCGTTTGTGATAATTTATAGTCTTAATGGCTGTATTTTGGATCGAGTCAGTTCCATTGATCCACTGATCTTGGTGTTACATTTGACCAAAAAATTGATTTTGTTTTGCATATTAATAAGATCGCACAGAAAGGTAATTCTATGTTGGGATTTACTACTCACTTATCCAAGGAATTTAACAATTCGCTTGTTAGACTAAGTCTCTATAACTCCTTCGTTAGATCTCATCTTGAATATGCTTCTCAAGTTTGGTCTCCTTATTATAATGAGCACATTGGCAGAATCGAATTGATTCAGCGTAAATTTGTAAGAACAGCCTTATGTCACCTTAATTGCAATGACAGAGTTCGTCCTCCTCCTTATACTGATCGACTTCAGCTATTAAATATGTCATCGCTTTCGAAACGACGAGAAGTAGCTGATGTAATTTTTGCTCATAACCTTCTTACAGGGTTAGATGATGGAAGAAGTACCTAAAGGTTGTGCGTCCATGAAAAACAATGTTTGTTATCTTCCTCATCATGGTGTCTTCAAGGAAAGTAGCTCTACAACCAAGCTCAGAGTTGTATTTAAAGCAACAACACAACTATTTAGGTATTTCTTTAAATGATTGTTTACTTGTTGGCCCAAAACTGCATCAGGATCTATGCGCCGTGATATTAAACTGGCGTAAATACCGTGTAGCACTCACCGGAGATATCGAAAAAATGTTTCGGCAGATTTATGTTCATCCAGATGATATTGATCTGCAGCGCATAGTTTGGAGAAAGTCAGCGAATGAGGACATACACGAATACCGCTTAAAAACGGTCACATATGGCACTGCCTGTGCACCCTATCTGGCTCTTAAAGTTCTTAACCAGCTAGCTCAGGATGAACAAGAATCTTTTCCGCTTGGTGCAAAAATCCTTTCCAGTTACTTATATGTTGATGACGCTTTCTTTGGTGCTCACGATGTAAATACCGCCATTAAACTTCAAACGAAATTACGAAAAATCCTGTCGGCTGGTAGTTTTACTATTCGAAAATGGTCCTCTAATAATCGTGCTGCTCTAGTCAACATTTCAGAAGAGCATCTCGAGACTGCGTCCATCAAGATTGTGGACGGCCATAATCACATCAGACCTAAGGTATTATGTGGCAGCCGGACAAGGACGAATTTCGCATGCATGTTCTGACGAATGATGAATTACATCCAGTCTGCAAAAGGAGAATATTGTCGGACATTTCAAACATCTTCGATCCTCTTGGTTGGTGTGCACCAATCACAATTACCGGAAAAATAATCCTGCAAAAGCTGTGCATTACAGGAGGATCCTGGGACGACGAAGTAACAGGCGAAATTGCCCGAGAATGGTTTAAGTTTCGACAAAGCTTGAATGGCTTAAATCAGATAAAGTTACCTCGATGGATTGGACTTTGCTCGGACGCAACCAATATTGAGATACATATGTATCTCAATATGGCTTTTCGGATGCATCCACGAAAGCCTATACAGCCGTCGTTTACATCTGTATAGTGAATAACGAAGAATTAAAGAAAAATATCCTTAGTCGCTGCTAAAACTAAGGTGGCGCCTATAAAAACAATCAGTCTACCTAGCTTAGAACTATGTGGTGGTACTCTCTTAATTCGACTCGTCAATTACGTTCGAAAGTCACTGTCCTTGAAGTGTGCCTCTATTCATCTCTGGACGTATTCAACAATAGTATTAGCCTGGATCCGAGGCCATGCGGCCCGATGGAAAGTATTGCCAATAGAGTTGCTGAAATCCAAACTTTTAGTTAAAGTTCAACATGGCACTATATACCGACTTCTCTAAACCCAGCTGATTGTGCTTCGCGTGGAATGGATTCGACACAGCTAAAGGAATTCTCACTCTGGTTGAATGGCCCAACGTTTTTACGTAGACCTTAATAAAATATACACAACATCGAGATTTCTCTCAAGAAATTAATTCTATCAGTCGAGGACTTAATATAAATCGAGTTGAAGGTCGCTTAGGACTTTCCGAACTCTCCTACGATCAGAAGCACTCCGTAATACTTGACTCCAACGCATCACTTTGTTCACTTCTAATAGCAGACGCTCACCATCGAACTTTACACGGGGGACCACAACTGCTACTTTCATATCTTCGATCGCAGTATTGGATCATAGGCGCACGCAATAAAGTTCGTACATTTTCGTGCCAAAATAAAGCAGCAGTTAATGGGTATGGTACATACGGAACGAGTAGCACCTTCACGACCATTTGAGCATACAGGAGTTGATTATGAGTAGTAAGAGAGACACTTTTGTATAAAAAATTCAGTTGCGTGTGTGTGCATGTGTGTGTGAGGCCGGACCAAAATGCCCACTAGCCGGTAGTGGACACTTTCGTTAAAAAGCTATGTGTGTGGGTGTGTGTTTGCTTACGCGGGGGGCTCTTGCGGGGAGACTCTTGCGGGAGGCTCTTGCGGGGAGGCTCTTGCGGGGAGGTCTTGCAGGACGGGGAGGCTATCGCGGGAGGCTCTTGCGGGGGCTATTGCGGGGAGCTATTACGGGAGGGCTCTTACGGGGGGCTCTTAGCTATCGATGACGGGTGTTGTTAAGGCTGAAAATTAACTGGAGAACTCTGTACGATATGAGTGACAGATTTTCTTCGGTGTGAGAAGCCGAGATTTAACTTTGATCGCACTTTTTTCAATTAAAAATCTATTGTACTCATATCAACGTGTAATAATTACATGCCTAGCACTATTATTAAAGTACCTTAGAAAACTGAACTATCTTTAACACTGCATTTAATAATAAACGCAATTCTGTTGTATAATGGATAACACATATCGAAAGATAATACGTTATAATTTTATTAAAATACGCGCAAAATAATCGGATTGTAAGATAATCCGATTCGAAATAAGATAATCCGATTCGGAATTTAAAATAATCCAGTTGCGCATATAGCATATGAACTTGAACTTACGAAGCCCGCCGTATCTACTCCATACAAAAGCGCGCGAATTTGTATGGAACGTTCATGTTTGTTAGGCTTCCAACGTGTTGTTGTAGGATTCAGTTACTCGGCATTCTATATACTATAGAGGGCTTTGGTGTAGCTGTGCCAAAGTGTCATAGTCGGGCACATGTTCTCAACGCGTCTGCTTTTCGCTATATGCAGACCGGTTTGTGTGTGTAGCCGAACCAAAGTGTCATAGTTGGACACGTGTTCTCAGAGTGTCTGCTTTTCGATACAAAGTGTCTGCTTTTCGCCATATGCAAACCGGCTCGTCCAAGAGTGAGGAGTGTCCCCTAAGTAGTAAGTGAGACACTATTGAATAAAAAATTCAGTATGTGTGTAAGGGACAGCCTACTGGCCCAAATCTTCCTCTAGTCGGCCACATGGTGTCGAAATCCTCCACCAATTTTGTACTGCAAACCGGTCGTTCAAGTGCGAGAAGCTCGTTCAAGTGTGTGAAGCTGGCGGGTGATAGAGATAGCCTATTGGCTATGGATTTTATTCTGTGGTAAATAAAGCCAGCCATATGGTTTCAGGCTTTCGGTTATGCGGGGGGCTCTTAGCTAAAAACCGGGGGACTCTTAGCTATCGGGGAAGGGTATGCGTTAGGGTGTATGTTTGGTAGCTTGTTCGACCATATGATTTCAGGCTTGTGTGTGAAGCTGGCGGGCGATACTGTCGTTCAAGTGTGAGAAGCTCGGGCTCTTGGCTTACACCAAATCATGCGGGCGGGAGGGTTATCGTTTTGTTCAGATGTGAATAGTGTACGCCTGGGCTCTTGGCTTAAGCCGATAACATAAATGGAATTATTACGGTAAGAAGATATGATATGCATGTTATCATGATAATCAGATACTGGTCTTCTTGTATCTTCCATCCGGCCATATGATTTCGGGCTGGATATTGCATGATATCTGGTAGCCTGGGAAAATTGCAAGTAATGTGAGAATGTGTGTCTTTGGTATTCTCGTGTCTTTAGAGACTGATATATATTGTTTTTGTTTTTTATATCTAGTGAGAAGGTCAGGTTTTTACTCGGTTGTGTGTCTTTGGTATTCTCGAGTCTGTGTCTTCAACTTTTTTCGGCGACATGTAAGATCAGGTCGGTCATTCAAGTGGAGACAGGTTAGCATCATGATGGGGTATTATTTATTATAATGTTATTTTATGTTGCTTTTTCAAGCGACCTTCTTAAATCTTTTAAACATACGAATTTTTTTATCTTTGCATTTCACGTAAGATCAGGTTTTTTATTTTTTTTGATATTGCTTTTCTGCATTCTTCTTAAATCTTTTTCGTGCAAACCAGTTTTTTTTTTATTTTGGTTTTAATAATATGATGTGCATGCTTATTTTTTTTATCAACCATACATGAATGTTTCGATTTTTTAGAGTTCGTAACTTCGTGATATAATGTATGTATATATACTACTCAACAATATTGACACATTGACCATACAAATTCTCTTTCGTTCTCGACCTTCTTCATTACTGTACACCGGTACAATACACAGCGTTTTTTATAAGGTTTTTTATTGAGTGTTTATACAGTTAATGTTATAAGAGCTTAACTTTATTTTGATTACAGTATTGGTTATATTTCTTAATTAAAATAGATTTTAGTAATTACTCCATTGATAAAATCTTGCGTTGAAACCTGAGTCGGTCTAATACATGGCTCTGCCAATCACCCTTTCTACTAGATCGATATGCATATTCCCAGGTAATCATGTATTTGATCGAAACATGATCAGAAAAGTGAACATGTTTACAATCTGTATATGACATCGTATAGGTTGACGAACTCGATTGCCATAAAAAATATCAGAAATATCAGTGTAATAAACTTTAGTACATTAGAAAATGATGGTAGATAGGATTTGAATGATTTTTTAAGCGGCTTTTCATATGGCCAGCAGACGTCTCTACCGCTTGCAAACACACAATCTGGAGACAAACGTAAATGTTCAGCTTCCACATCAGATGGTGAAGAAAATGCACTCGTTATAAGAGAGCAAAAGTTGGTGTAAAAGAAACCACTTTTCACAAGTTTGAGTACTTTCCTCTCCTCCAGATCCAAATTCTTGAATGTCCTTAGACGATCGTGCTCGTGTCTTAAGTTCAACATGTTGACTGAAAATCCGAGTGTTACAGAACATCTTCTATATCAATCCAGGAATTATGAGATGGTGAAAAACCTAACCATTTTACAAAAACGCGATCTTTTTTACGTTTTAAAATTTTTTCCACAAGATAAACATCGGGGTGTCTGACCTTTGTCAATTCTGTTTCATAAAAGCCTCCTTGGATGATGTTACCCTGATAATCCTCAAGTGTGTATGTCCGTGGCTGTGTTTTCCTTACTTCCTTTATCTTGAATATCTCTGTCGACCAGTTCGGTGTATAACCTTTTTCAAAAACATGTTTGTACTTGCTTATTCGAACATTATTACCAACTTTATATCTAGGTTTTGAAATAACCTTAACTTTCCTGTAGAACAAGGACAGTAAATGATTCTCGTTTGATGTATTAACATCTATAGGACGCATCTTAATAGTTCGATGTTTTGTTCTGTTGTACTTGTTAACTAGCTTAGGCAATATATCAACCCAATGGTAATTACCATTCATACTGAATTCTTTCCACATGATATTCTTCAGTGTTCGATTAAATCTCTCAACAATGGACGCTTTCAGCGAGCTGAATGTAGAGTAGTGATTTATTTCATAATATTTCATTATATAACGAAATACTTTATTAAAAAATTCCGTACCGTCATCGGTTTGCAGATTTTTAGGTATTCGCCTCTGTTTGAAAATCTTTTCCATAGCCTCTGCTACAGCATCTGCACTTTTATTTTTAATAGGAGAGGCCCATGCATATTTAGAAAAAATGTCAATTACAGTTAAAAGAAACTTAAAACCTCGATTTTTAGATGAAAATGCAGTCATATCAACAAGATCTGCCTGCCATAAATCGTATATGCCTCTGATAGTAACCCGTCGACGAGTAAACCGTCTTCGTGCAGGCCTGTGTAATTCACTAACAACTTGTTGTCTACTCATCGTGTCAAAATTATAAATAATCTTACAGTGTTATATACAAAAAATTGCTCTTACCAATGCTTTCTACATCTCAAGCTGGGCAGAACTGACGTAGCGGCCATCTTGAATGACTCCATTGGGTATGACGTCATGGATTTTTCCATTTCACAAGACCACCTGTATTATTTTTGACGAACTTATCGTAAAAACACGTTTTGCCGAAAACAAGAAAAGAGCATAATTAGTTCAAATTAAGCACGGAAATATTACGCGAGTGCACACTTTTTCGTAATAACTAAAATTCTACAATTTTCTGTGTGAAAATTAACCGGAGAACTCTGCACAATATGAGTGACAGATTTTCTTGGGTGTGAGAAGCCGAGATTTAACTTTGACCGCACTTTTTTCAATTAAAAATCCATTGCACTAATATCAACGTGTCATAATTACATGCCGAGCACTATCAATAAAGTACCTTAGAAAGCTGAACTATCTTTAACACTGCATTTAAGAATAAACGCGATTCTTACGAAGCCCGCCGTGTCTGCTCCATACAAAAGCGCTCGAATTTGTATGAAACTGTCATGTTTGTTATGACTCCAACGTGTTGTTGTTGGATTCAGTTACTCGGCTTTCTACTATAGAAGGCATTGCTCTTACACAAAATGACACTGTTAAAGCACCCGTTCACAATGATGGTTGCAGGCCCATCAGGTTGTGGAAAAACTACATTTATAGAAAACCTTCTTGGTTGCAAAACAATGATTTATCCACAACTAAAAAAAGTCATATGGTGTAATGCAGAACAGCATGCTATACCTACACACGCACCATTTAAAAATATAGAGTACATAAACTCAATTCCAGACGAATTTCATAACGATACAAATGAGCCTATATTAATACTGCTGGATGATATGATGTTAAATGCCTTTTCAAAACAGGTATGTGAGCTATTCACAAATGGTTCGCATTATCGTAACCTCTCCGTTATTCTGGTATCTCAGAATCTTTTTCATCAAGGTAAATTCTGCCGAGATATATCGTTAAATTGTAAATATCTGGTATGCTTCAAAAATCCTCGAGACAAAAGTCAATTTCATCATCTGGCTAAGCAAATATATCCGGAAAACAGCTCTGAACTTATGAGAATATATAAAGGTATTACTCAACAATCTCACAGCTATTTAATGATAGACTTAACTCAAGATATAAATGATATATTGAGATTTAGAGCAGACGTATTTAATAAAAATTTTGCTACGTGCTACTGCTCTAACGATAGTCTGACCGAAGAAAATGGTATCTCGAATGAAAAGATTGAAGGACAACAAGCATATGTTGTACGTGCTTAAAAGCGCAAATCCTTGTTTGAGAAAATCTATAATAAAAACAGCACATCCGGAGGTGAAATTACCCTGAATACGTTAAAAGGTAATCATTTACCTCGTGGGAAAAAACATTTACAGCTTAGTAAATACAAAAAGGGTATGCGTAAGTTAGTGGATGCTAAACATTCTGTACCGCGACAGCGTAAAGTATTAATTCAACACGGAGGGTTTCTACCAGTACTGTTAGGAAGCGTGCTTTCTGGTGTTATAGGATCGTTAATTGAAAAATATGCCTAAAAATACTAATCTAAATAAAATGTTACTTCTGCCTCCTGAAGTGTATGAAAACTTAAGGGAGACAATTGAAAATACAAAAACTCAAACTTTGTTTGATAAAGCCATTAACAAGATTTTGAAGAGTAAGAGTAGTGGTGTAGATGGTATCAATACCGGAACGAGTTTATACAATTTTTTAATATGCGACGTAGGAATAACACATTCTTGGAAATGAAACCTAAAAGTAGGTCAATCACTGGCCTATCTAATCAACAGCAATATAAAAGTATGCGTGACAATACTACTCAAACTAGAATTAAATTTAGCGACGACAAATCAACACAATCTTCACCGATGCGGGGTGAAGAGATATTTGAATCAATGATGGATTTAACAACCCCAAAAAAAAAAACCGTCCACTTTCAAGAGACGATTATCGGCAAGTGGTGTTGCAAAAACTCTTAAGCCTCCATCAAAATTTCAGAAAAGACTGGATATACCGAAAAGAGATTATAAGATAGTAACCGGCGATGACGGTATAACTCAATATACAGTTCCACTCGACATGAGCGCTGAAGATTTGGATGATGTTTTCAATACATACGACAATGAGGATGGTGAAGGCACACCCACGATGCTGGTTGGTGATGTGGGGAATCCGGAAGAAAGTCAGTAAGATGAACTAGTATTAAGCAGGCCTAGACAATCTATATTAAGACCTGCTGAGACCGACTTCCCCATTAGACGTGTCACAAGACATAGTGAAAGGTTGAGGAATAAGTCAGAGAGCACCTCCAGCAGAAATAAACCGAATTGGGAGAGACTTTAAGAAATGCCTGTAACTATAACAGAAAAAGAATTCTACGTTTGCCTGCTAAGCAGCAGTTCTCTAGATATTTACCCTGAAAATACACTATCGTCATTTAAGAATATTCTACCACGTACATGCAAGTTTGGTAGTTAATGGTGTGTTGGAATAACCGAGATCGCATTGCCGAGACGAAACATAGAAATGAGTGAACCATCCGGTAGATCTAAGCGATCTATTGGTTCTGAAAGTGAAAATGAACATAAACGTACGTATATAAAGTTAGCAGTCCGCTTGTAGCTGCCTGCAAAAAAAATAACTCGATATTTTGTTACTTATTTGTTGCTATTTTGTTACGCCAAAATAAAATTTGTATCTTCAAGGATTTCCGAGAAAATGGCGGACTGCTATCTTAAATCTAAAGTTAGCAGCCACCGCGATTGCTCATTGCCTAATTATGCTAGAGGAATGATATATGTACCAGATTTTGTTACTTTTAAAGTACTTTTAGAAAACAATAAAAAAAATTTGGCTCCGATTAATTTGACATCAGAAATTAGTACTATTAGCGATGAAAACGAAATTAACGCAAACACGTGAATTAAACGATTTTCGTGACACGAATGCAGGTGTAATATCTTAAGTAGGTACCAAATAAATTTGTATCACTGATATTCGAGTGCAAATTTACACAAAAAAGAACAAAAAACACCATTTCCGGAAATTCCTCTCACTGATGCGCCTAAAATTATGCCGTAATAAATATCATTTGAAAAAGACATAGAGACAAATGATTTTGTTTCAATTTGTGCAATGCAACAAATTCTATTTATGTTTTTTATCATGACAACAAATGTCTTGAAAGCAAAAATTAGCAAAATCCTGCAGGCAGCTGGAAGCAACAAATTAAATTTAGGTTTCCAGGACCAAATCCGTGAGAAAAATCGACTTATGCCTTTCTGCAGTAGTAAATTCCATTTTTCTTCCATTTTTGTAATGGAACAAATTCTATTTATGCTTTTAATCATAAAAACAAGTGTCCTGAGTGCAAAAATTAACAAAATCCTGCAGGCAGCAGGAAGCAACAAATTAAATTTAGGTTTCCAGGACCAAATCCGTGATAAAAATCGACTTATGCCTATCTGCAGTAGTAAATTCCCTTTTTCTTCCATTTTTGTAATGCAACAAATTCTATTTATGTTTTTCATCATAACAACAAGTGTCCTGAGTGCAAAAATTAACAAAATCCTGCAGGCAGCTGGAAGCAACAAATTAAGTTTAGATTTCCAGTACCAAATCCGTGAGAAAAATCGACTTATGCCTTTCTGCAGTAGTAAATTCCATTTTTCTTCCATTTGTGCAATGCAACAAATTCTATTTATGCTTTTCATCATAACAAAGAGTATCTTGAGTGCAAAAATTAACAAAATCCTGCAGGCAGCTGGAAGCAACAAATTAAATTTAGGTTTCCAGGACCAAATCCGTGAGAAAAATCGACTTATGCCTATCTGCAGTAGTAAATTCCATTTTTCTTCCATTTGTGCAATGCAACAAATTCTATTTATGCTTTTCATCATAACAACGAGTATCTTGAGTGCAAAAATTAACAAAATCCTGCAGGCAGCTGGAAGCAACAAATTAAATTTAGGTTTCCAGGACCAAATCCGTGAGAAAAATCGACTAATGCCTATCTGCAGTAGTAAATTCCCTTTTTCTTCCATTTTTGTAATGCAACAAATTCTATTTATGTTTTTCATCATAACAACAAGTGTCCTGAGTGCAAAAATTAACAAAATCCTGCAGGCAGCTGGAAGCAACAAATTAAATTTAGATTTCCAGTACCAAATCCGTGAGAAAAATCGACTTATGCCTTTCTGCAGTAGTAAATTCCATTTTTCTTCCATTTTTGTAATGCAACAAATTCTATTTATGTTTTTCATCATAACAACAAGTGTCTTGAGTGCAAAAATTAACAAAATCTTGCAAGCAGCTGGAAGCAACAAATTAAATTTAGGTTTCCAGGACGAAATCCGTGAGAAAAATAGACTTATGCCTTTCTGCAGTAGTAAATTCCCTTTGTCTTCCATTTTTGTAATGCAACAAATTCTATTTATGCTTTTCATCATAACAACAAGTGTCCTGAGTGCAAAAATTAACAAAATCCTGCAGGCAGCTGGAAGCAACAAATTAAATTTAGGTTTCCAGGACCAAATCCGTGAGAAAAATCGACTTATGCCTTTCTGCAGTAGTAAATTCCATTTTTCTTCCATTTTTGTAATGCAACAAATTCTATTTAGGTTTTTCATCATAACAACAAGTGTCCTGAGTGCAAAAATTAACAAAATCCTGCAGGCAGCTGGAAGCAACAAATTAAATTTAGGTTTCCAGGACCAAATCCGTGAGAAAAATCGACTTATGCCTATCTGCAGTAGTAAATTCCCTTTGTCTTCCATTTTTGTAATGCAACAAATTCTATTTATGCTTTTCATCATAACAACAAGTGTCCTGAGTGCAAAAATTAACAAAATCCTGCAGGCAGCTGGAAGCAACAAATTAAATTTAGGTTTCCAGGACCAAATCCGTGAGTAAAATCGACTTATGCCTTTCTGCAGTAGTAAATTCCATTTTTCTTCAATAGGTTGTCACCACTACAACAAGCATTTTTATTTTTTGCGATTGGACCTGATTGGAAATGAATCGTCAATTCATAGTGTTTCTTTTGTATAAATTTTGCTATTTTGAAATTACTTTTTTGTAGATCTACTAATCTCTTAATATCTTTTCGATTAATATATCTTCTTATTTCACTTATTTCGTTTCTTTATTGATCCTTTTCAGTCGAACACGGAGCTCCTTAAAAAATTAATAAATTGTTTATATACCTACAGGACAAGATTTCTTTCGTTTACATCTTATCTTATAAAAAAGGGTTTTCTTTAAAATTGTAGTAGTGATCCGAAATAATGATTGTTTGCTTAGACGCAATGCTTATCGGTCCTTTGAGGTGCAAATATTTATCGGTCTTTATTTCCGGTTTTACTGTTTTATGTGGGTTTTAAGATGCAATGCAGATCGTCCCATATGGTATGAAAATTTACTTTAGTCAATACTTATTAGTTTATTAGGGGTTACATTATAAAATGTTTATGTAACTATAGCTCTTGTAAAATTGAGTTTTGAGATATTCGAGTTTTTCCTAGAAATTTTTTTTCATTTGAGGATATGTGGGAAATAACTATTTTATTCACATTTAGTTACAGTTTCGCCTTTAAAGTGCTAATACAATTTTATGCAAAAGTTTATAAGTAAATTGTTTTGTCAGAATATATGTATTTTATATTCATTATAAAGCTCCCCAGTTTATTACAAAATAAATAATTTAATATTATAGTGCTGTGGTGAAAACAGTTAGTTATTTTGTGAATCAAAGTTTTTAATTATTAATAAATTATTTGGAAGCCATATAAAATATATAAAAAAAAATATTCAAAAAAAAAAAAATTATTTATAAATATTTAAAATAGCTTAAACAGTGATTTCAAACAATTATTTTTAAGAGTCTCTGTGTTCTTAATTTTGCAAAATATAATAAAAATAACTAAATAAAATGCAGCCATAAAAGAACTGTTCGTATAGAAGCGAAACAAATACAGGACACACAAATTGAATCATGTTTCTTGGCACAAAGCCTACTGGAGATCGAAGAAGGAGTTTGTCCATTGTGCGAAACACCTCTGAGTTCGAATGTCATTACTGCTGGTAAGGAACTACAAAAATCTGTATTCCAGATCCTTCGAGAAATAATATAAATTTAATTTTATGTTTTCAGGAGTTGTTATATCTTTCGAAATTTGCAACGATTCCACCTATAGCAACCAGGAAATAATGCTTGATCTAGTTCCAAAATTTTTCGAAAATCCATTTGATGCGAAAAGCCAATTTCAGCTCGTTGGCGTCACCGAACTTCGGTCGGTGAAAAATCAACAAAATCGAACAACAGATGCCAATGAAAAATTATTAGCCACCAGCGGACACAACGTCGCATATGCGTACAGACGAGGAGATACTGCATGGTTAAAATTTGATGATATGCAAAAAAAACCAATTAGAGTTAAGTCCTGCTCGAAAGTTGAACCGCAAATATTGATGTTTGTAAATATAGAAAAATAAAAGTGTTCATGTTAGTTTAATTTCGCGACACGAAAAACTTGTTCGCCGTTCTAAAGGTACTAACTTAAAGTTCTTTCTTATCGAAATTTCCGAGCTATTTCACTTTAGGACCACTAGCCACAAAATTGACAGCTTTTGTAAATTGAAAAAAAAACATTGTAAAATCAAAAAAATCATTAAATTCGATATAATTTGGTGGAATGGGTGTCAGACAAGGCTGCATATTATCACCAGCCCTGTTTCTGGTGGTAATAAATGACATTTTGAAAGCTGCACTGGAAGGTGGGGAAGGTAAAGGTCTTCAATGGAGACTATTTAACATCTTAAGTCACCTTGATTATGCTGATGACGTGTGTTTGCTTGCACATACCCGTTCGGACTTAGAGTCAAATGTTCGCTCGTTGCATTCTAAATGCAAAGAGGCGGGACTGAAAATAAATGTGCGTAAAACCAAGTACATGCACATGGGTTCGAACGCAAGCACACCGATTGTTCTTAATGGACAGGATGTGGAAGATTTTGTTAATTTTTGCACATTTGCAAATAGAATTTGTTGCATTACAAAAATGGAAGAAAAATGGAATTTACTACTGCAGAAAGGCTTGAATCGATTTTTCTCACGGATTTGGTCCTGGAAACCTAAATTTAATTTGTTGCTTCCAGCTGCCTGCAGGATTTTGTTAATTTTTGCACTCAGGACACTTGTTGTTATGATGAAAAACATAAATAGAATTTGTTCCATTGCACAAATGGAAGAAAAATGGAATTTACTACTGCAGAAAGGCTTAAATCGATTTTTCTCGCGGATTTGGTCCTGGATACCTAAATTTAATTTGTTGCTTCCAGCTGCCTGCAGGATTTTGTTAATTTTTGCACTCAAGATACTCGTTGTTATGATGAAAAGCATAAATAGAATTTGTTGCATTGCACAAATGGAAGAAAAATGGAATTTACTACTGCAGAAAGGCATAAGTCGATTTTTATCACGGATTTGGTCCTGGAAACCTAAATTTAATTTGTTGCTTCCAGCTGCCTGCAGGATTTTGTTAACTTTTGCACTCAAGATACTCGTTGTTATGATGAAAAGCATAAATAGAATTTGTTGCATTGCACAAATGGAAGAAAAATGGAATTTACTACTGCAGAAAGGCATAAGTCGATTTTTATCACGGATTTGGTCCTGGAAACCTAAATTTAATTTGTTGCTTCCAGCTGCCTGCAGGATTTTGTTAATTTTTGCACTCAGGACACTTGTTGCCATGATAAAAAACATAAATATAATTTGTTGCATTGCACAAATTGAAGAAAAATCATTTGTCTCTATGTCTTTTTCAAATGATATTTATTACGGCATAATTTTAGGCGCATCAGTGGGAGGAATTTCCGGAAATGGTGTTTTTTGTTCTTTTGTGTACATTTGCACTCGAATATCAGTGATACAAATTTATTTGGTACCTACTTAAGATATTACACCTGCATTCGTGTCACGAAAATCGTTTAATTCACGTATTTGCGTTAATTTCGTTTTCATCGCTAATAGTACTAATTTCTGTTGTCAAATTAATCGGAGCAAAATTTTTTTTATTGTTTTCTAAAAGTACTTTAAAAGTAACAAATTCTGGTACATATATCATTCCTCTAGCATAATTAGGCAATGAGCAATCGCGGTGGCTGCTAACTTTAGATTTAAGATAGCAGTCCGCCATTTTCTCGGAAATCCTTGAAGATACAAATTTTATTTTGGCGTAACAAAATAGCAACAAATAAGTAACAAAATATCGAGTTATTTTTTTTGCAGGCAGCTACAAGCGGACTGCTAACTTTATATACGTCATAAACGTTTTCGTCGGGCAGACACAACAACAAAGAAATCAGAACATCCTTCAAAAGATATAGGGGCCACAATATATGAGAAAAGTAGCTTATACATAAATTGGACTGAAGCCGATTTACAAAAGTTATGTTATGAAGGTATCGACATTAATTTCTCGACATTCTTAGCGTCAATTTCGACGGCATTTGCCTCAAAACGATACCTGTCCTACGTTAAACGGGACATTTTTAACCATGTTTACAAAGATAAGGATGGGAAGCATATCCCTGATATTAGTGGCAAAAAAATAACAGGAAATTTTCGTTTACACATTTATCAAAAAGAAAAAATTGCAGTCACTGTTTATCTGGAGTTAGGTAAACAATTTAAAACAGTACAGCTTCTTTTTGATTACATAATCGGTCAGATACCGAGATCGCGTAGAAAACACGAAGAATTAATACAGATGATTGATGATTTTATACCGCCAGAAAATAGCATTCATTTAGGTAAAGCGAAAAAGTCTAAGCCTTCTCACCCATACCATCTAAAAGATTACGGGGTGAAACTTGATCTGAAACTACCGATTAAATCTCCGATTAACATTCCTGATTTCATAGCTCTATTAATGAGTAGTATACAATACGATCAAAGAGCCATATTGGACAAGTCTAAACTACTAGGCATGTCCGAATATAATGTAAAAAAACAGATATTTAATGATGTGTTGAGCTCAATTCGTCACTCAATGCGGTAAAAGAAGCAGGTGTAAATATATTACCTGACGGTTGGGTTGCGCTAGAAGGGACGGTTCTAGACGTACCTTATACGAAAGCTGATGAAACTATAGGAGTAACACCGGTAAAAATTGATGTGACTACAACAGAAAAAATTAGGAATTATTCGTTGATGCTTTTTTAAAAACGCCAGTTGATAAACGTGATCCTGTATTGGTTGACAAAACAGTAAAGGAAACAGAAGTAGTTATGGATAGTGCCAAAGAAATGGATGCATCTGATCCTGCACCAGAAAAGAGAACTGGTCGGAAAACAGTTGCTGACGTGTGTGCCGAAATAAGGTTAATACACGTTTACAAAGATATCATTAAACCTAGAATTATAGGAAATAAGCTGGTGCGGAATCTTCGAGTGATTCCTTTGATGGATTGTGCTAGTGTTTTCAAATTTGATCATGTGGAGTAGTGTCCATTGGAAAAGACCTTTATTGAGAGTATTTCTATCAAAATTACAGACCAACAAGGTGAATTAGTTAACTTCAATTCAAGTTATACACCTACCTATATAATGTTGCACTTCAAACGATGCTAAGAAAGCTATATATATTCACATTTGATAGATGTTTAAATAGTTCTACAACGGGTTTTACGTAACATTCTTGTTTAATAAGATGAATGCACACTACACACGGTACTATCTTACACAGAGTGGAGGTAAATTATCTGATATAGTTCAATTATATCACTCCCCTCTTGTGTACCAGCGTGGGAGAGGGGTCGGAAAAATTTTTTAGTGGATTGATACGTTATCTACAGCCATTATTTTCATCTGGAGCAAAGGCTATAGGAAAACAAGTTATTAACACAGGAAAGACAATCTTTCAAAAAGTTGGAAGTAAGCCTATTAAGCAGATACTAAAGGAGCAGGAAAAGAACGCGATGCAAGAATTAGCTCAAAAGGGTATAAATAAAATGTTTGATGCAATGGATGGCAGAGGGAATCAAATGCCTATAAAAAGAGCTAATCCATACACAAGTATACAGACAAGAAACTCATCTAAGCGTAAAAGACACACAAAAGTAAGTAAAGTGATAAAACCGTCATCGTCAACTAGTAGGAAGAAAGCTGTAAAAAGGCGTCGTTCTTTAAAAAAACGTGTGTTGGACCTATTTGATAGATAAATACGATGGCAATGCAAAAAGAGTGTATGAAGTCTGAATTGGACCTTTTCACCACACCACCAATTCAGAGTAATATTATAAAAACTGAAGAGGCTGCTTACAAGCCAATAGCATCGCTGGATAATTCTTCCGTACTAGAGTTTGTACCTCTCGGACATGGTGATACATATCGCGATTTATCCAGTATCTACTTACGACTAAAAGTACAACTCATTAAATTTAAAGCTGGTAAGGAAGAGAAGTTCACTGATAAAGATGCTGAATCTGACCCGTTCGGTGTTGTTAACAATATAATGCATTCATTATTTAAACAATGCACGATACAACTAAATGGCAAGAATATAGCGACAACAACTGCCATTACCGCGCCTACATTGAGAATTTACTAAATTATGGGAAAGATGCCGCATCAACCCACCTGGAATCAGTAGGATGGTATTTGGCTGAAAATGAAATGGAAATGATCGACGGAAAGACCGGAACAGTTAAAGAAAATAAAGGTTTTCTTAAAAGAACCGCATTAATGAAGAAGAACAACATAGTGGAACTGATGGGTACGATTCATAGCGATATGTTGAATCAGGATAAACTATTAATAAATGGTGTTGACTTGCGTTTAATACTTTCATTGGAGAAGCCTGAATTCTATCTTTATTCTAAGGAGAATGATCTTAATCCACGTATTAAAATCCTAGAAGCAACAATGTTTATGAATCACGTTACCGTCAATCCTGGAATACTATTAGCTCATGAAAGTGTGCTTCAACGCGTGAATGCCATGTATCCGTACAAACGGTCTGAAGTGAAAACATACACACTACCGGCTAATACGTCTACACTGTCTCTGGATAATGTAGTGATTGGTCAACTACCCAATTTGCTGGTTTTCGGCATGATTGACAACAATTTATACAATGGAAGTAGGACAAAGAATCCGTATAACTTTAAGCATAACAACATAACAAACTTAAACTTATCAGTAAATGGGGTTCAAGTTCCAAACCAACCTCTGGAGTTTGATTATTCGAAAGCAGATAGCCCGTTAAGTACTAGAGGATATCTCACACTCTTCAAGGGCACTGGTATTAACTACTTCGATAGAGGTCACCAGATATCAAAAAAATTTTTTGATAATGGGTGTTTTTTGCTAGCTTTTGATTTAACGGCAGACAACTCATACGACTCAGCATGCAGTAACTTACTGAACCAAGGTGTTGTGAGAATTGAGGGGAGATTCAAGAACTCTCTAAAACACAGTGTCACCTGTATTGTATACACAGAATATGATAGTAATATTGAAATCGACAAGAACCGAAATGTATATACAAGTTTCTTAAAAGTATATATACACATACGATAAGTGGTAATGCTAGTGCAGTATCAAACTAGGTACGAAAATGCAAACATGTCAAATTGCTTGGTAAATGTTGAATGCTTCTCAGAAGGTAATTTAACCTTCTTCAAGAAAATATCACTTGCAGGTTTCAACATACAGAATAAGCTCTACTCAAAAGAGATTATACAGGGTGTTTGGTACTCCGTACATAACCTTGTAAGGGGTTATTCCTGGATATATTTCGAGCAAAAAATTGTTCAACGGAGATGGCCAATTTTCAATATCCACGGAGATACAGGGTGATCAAGAAAAGTCCTTCGGACCTGTACCCTCACTCACTCAAAACGCTATATCTTGAAAACCAATAATCGCATTTCAAAGTGTTATAGCTTGTTTTTTAGGGAATCAAATTACCTTTCATTTGGTGTAATAGTCCGCATTGTAACTGTATCCAATTCTGAGATATTTGCTTCAGAGCACAAATTTTTGACAGTTTGACCGTCAAAATTCTAAGATCAATGTAGTTTTTCTCTAAAAAACCCATTATAAAAATGTCATTTTATTGTTGTTTTCTTTTGTGTCATATTATTGCCTACAAAAGACGCATACACTTGCATTGCATAAGTTTTATAGTTTAGAAGAAATTATCATTCCAATAATTTAGCACTTTTGTCAAAAAAGCAAGAATAGGTTGATCAATACTCTCCGCTTGAACTAAAAGAACTTAAGAATGGTTTTTACGGTTTATTTCAAATTTCCTTAATTACAATAAATGTTCAAAATGGCTACCTTCATTTTGAATGCACGCTAAAGCTCGTTTTGCCAGTGTTCTCTTTGTGTTCATACTCCTCAACTGCTGCCTTACTTCTGTTGCTGCCGCATCGATTCTGGTGTTTAGATCCTGCAACGTTACTACTTCCGTTGCGTAGACAAGGTCCTTCATCCGTCCCCATACAAAGAAATCCATAATAGTTAAATCAGGGGATCTTGCAGGCCAGTGTATCGGTCCATTTCTACCGATCCAGCGATGGCTATAATTGGAATTTAACCAATCTCTGATCTGTCGGCCGTAATGAGCTGGAGCACCATCGTGTTGGTAAAACATGGAAGCCAATCGTTGCAGTGGCATATCATCCAATAACTCCTGTAGATCATTTGTCAAAAAATGCAAGTAATTGGAACTATTTAAGGTAGGCGGAAGCCTAATAGGACCAATAAAATCGTTGCCAATCACACCTGCCCATAAATTGACACTGAATCTGTGCTGAAATGATGCCTCTCTTCTTGTATGTGGATTGCTCTCAGCCCATGTGTGTAAGTTGTGGAAGTTTGTGATACCGTCCCTGGTGAATTGGGACTCATCCGTCCAAAGAATGTTGCTGCAATTGCAAAACTACATCCTTTTGGGTAAATCAATGGGTAACAGCTCCTGCACTGGTGTGTGGTTCTGCTTTCAGGACACTCCAAACTTTCCACGTAGAGACGTTAAACCGCAATGCCAAGCGTCGTATACTAGTTGATGGATCATTTTGAACTGCAGCTAGGATTCGTTGATCAATTGAAACAGCGATTACCGGCGCAGGATTTGCATTCACTCTGCTTTTCCTAACACTGCCTGTTTCCCTAATCCTTCTGTAAACGTCTTGGAATACTCTCGGGTAAGGTATTCGACGATTGGGAAATCTGTGATGATACAAAGATCGCGCCGCTTGCTCATTTCCCTGACACTCTCCATAGAGGAAAATTATGTCTGCATATTCTTCGTTCGTGAACTCAGGCATTTCGAAATTCTTTTCTAAATTTTAGTGATACCTTGTTCTTTTACAAATTTAACTAAAACTGATAAAAATATGAAGTATGGTTTGCTTTTATAGGCTTTTCATTTTGTTAGGTAACCCATTAAAAAGGGCAAAGTGCTGCACCTAGTTGTGTTGAAACTCATTTTAATTTAATTCATTTTCTCGATAATTTTAATACTACCTAAAGGACATTCACTGACAATTTAAATAGTAATTAAAGGACACAAAGAATATTTCAGTTTAACAACATTTCAGGTAGTTTTTTTAGAACGAGGGTTGGTTTATGGCATATTTTATTTATAAGCCATATGTATTTTCGCTAATTACCTGGAAAACGGGAAAACCTAAGTCATAAGTATGTAGGCAATAATATGGCACATAAAAAAACAACATTAAAATGACATTTTTATAATGCGTTTTCTTGAGAAAAACTACATTGATCACAGAATTTTGAGGGTCAAAGTATCAAAAATTTGTGGTCTGAAGGTAATACCTCAAGATTGGGTACAGGTACAATACGGACTATTACATTAAATGAAAGATAATTTGATTCCCTAAAAAACAAGCTATAAGACTTTGAAATGCGATTATTGGTTTTCAAGATATAGCGTTTTGAGTGAGTGAGGGTACAGGTCCGAAGGACTTTTCTTGATCACCCTGTATCTCCGTGGATATTGAAAATTGGCCATCTCCGTAGAACAATTTTTGGCTCGAAATATATCCAGGAATAACCCCTTACAAGGTTATGTACGGAGTACCAAACACCCTGTATAAATATCCTACAACTTCAGCCACTTCTACAGATCAAACGGGGGTATGTGGAAACTTGGAGCTGAAACGACTAGATGAAGATCTTATCAAAACATTGGCAAAATTCTCAACAGTTTTCGTTAATGGTGAATCATCAAAGGAATTCTTACAAAGTTACGTCACTTCTTACACAAAGATCATAAACCTCGAAAGCATAATTTCAGAAAGTCAGGAATGAACACGATCGCACGCGTTCTAAAAGCAAATGATGTCACTAAAAATTTATTCAGAGGGGTCTTCCCCTGCAATCACCTACCCCGCAAAATAAAAAAGCCTGCATACATTATAGCAAACACTGATCCTTCTCATAAAGGCGGTACCCACTGGGTAGCTTTTTATCTACCGAGGAATGGTCCTGCTGAATATTTCGACTCTTTCGGAAGATATCCAGTAAATAAATATTTTAAAAAGTTCTTACATGCCAACTTAAAAGTGTTTAGAAATAAAAATGAGAATACAAGGGCTATTTTCGTCTACATGTGGTGAATATTGTTGTGTATACATATATTTTCGCTGTCGGGGAAAGGATCTAAAGTTATTTCTTAAACAGTTTTCTTCAAAAGATTTTACACATAATGATGCCAAGGTAGTTAATTTATACCACTATATTTTTTCAAATGCACAAAATGGAGAGATTTGTCGTAACCAACATTGTAAATCGGAGGTTGAGAGTGTAAAAGCATAAGTTGAAACATCCGACTTTCAGTTTTTCTCTCAAATTCTTCCGAACAATATGACTCCAGATATTACAAAAATCGAGGATGTCACGAAGCAGCAACAAGCTAATAAAAGGAAAAAATCAGAAACATCGGTTGAATCTGTTAATAAGAAGTCCAAGCAGAAAAGATCCGAGGTTCCTGATGAAGGTGCTCTACTAAACTACACATACTATCTGGACGGTTGTGAAAACCGAAAGGTAGTGTTGGGATTTGATCCATTCACATTTGAGGCGAAAATAATCTTTAGTCACACTGGACGTTTCCCTATGCCAACAATCCGGATGGACTTCATTATACAGTCATCTGGTTAAGATGAAGCAAAAAGATGGCGAACTTATTCGTACAGATCAAGCTAATTTAAAAAAGGAATTCATTATACCGATCGACAAAGGCAGTATTCGGCTGACATCCCAGCACGTTTTAAATTTATTCGAAAAGATGGAATTCTTCAATATTGTTATGTTTTACAATAACAGCGCTGCAGAAAGTGTTGCAGAGTATTTCGACCATTATGCGACCAGATGTAAAGAGAAAGATGTATTACAATTGTCAAATGATGACTTTTTTGTACCTCCACACACTTCATATGTACACATTAACTATTCAAGACTGTTTTATGAAATTCCATGGTTTTGTAGTGCTAGAATTATTTTTAATATAACGATTGCTTAAATAAAAAATATATTGAAACAAAAGCTTTTTTATTTTATATATAAATTTTATTCATCAACATAAGTAGATAAATGTTTACACAATTTTGTGCAGCACAACGTGTAGGTCGGGCTTCACTATGGTTTTTACAGATTGTTTGGAAATGTTGAAGATCTTTTATTTTTGGGATTTCAAGTTGTATTATTTCAGCGTCTGGTAAGTATTTTCTGATGAAGGTCTCTTTCACAAGAGCTGGTAAAGTCCTTCGGAATATCGGGTAGACTGCTATAATATGTCTCACCATCATTCCAATGTATGCCATTGATGTTTTCTCGTTCATACTTTTGTTGCTGATCAGCTTTTACACTCAATTCTTGATAGGGGTATGGAGGTAGGAAGTGGGTATATCGAACCAAAAGGATGGCAAACTCTTTGGCAAAATACTGACCGCAATTTCCTGTAACAAACTGTATGTCGAAAATAAAACTGTTCATGTTTGTGGTAAGGTGTAATGCCATAAAGTGAAAGACAGTTTTATTTATACACATTTATATATTTTTGAAAAAGTAAAAAACAATACTTTAAACTTAGGGGATTTGATATAAAAGCATACAATCCTCCTGAGGAATATCATATCATTCTTGAGACTCTAACTGTACAAAATGGTAAGTGTTTGTATGCTCAGATGTTCTTGGTATTTTTAACTAATTGCTTTTTTCTGTTCTTAGAATACTTTTGAGCTTTTATTGTCGGCTGTCGGTGGTGATGGGGATACTATGGTGCCCACCAGCTCTTTAGAGATCGGAAAGGGGCACCACGTGAAGTTTTTTCGCCTTCTGAAAACAAAATACGGTCTTAGACTGGCAGTTCATCTGAATGACGGTGTCTTTTGCTTTTTACCGCCTCGATTTTCGGAAAAAGTAAAAAACCGAAAGCCTGAAACCATATGGCTGGCTTTATTTACCACAGTATAAAATCCATAGCCAATAGGCTATCTCTATAGCTTCACACACTTGAACGAGCTTCTCGCACTTGAACGACCGGTTTGCAGTACAAAATTGGTGGAGGATTTCGACACCATGTGGCCGACTAGAGGAAGATTTAGGCCGGTAGGCCGTCCCTTACACACATACTGAATTTTTTATTCAATAGTGTCTCACTTACTACTTAGGGGACACTCCTCACTCTTGTACGAGCCGGTTTGCATATGGCGAAAAGCAGACACTTTGTATCGAAAAGCAGACACTCTGAGAACACGTGTCCAACTATGACACTTTGGTTCGGCTACACACACAAACCGGTCTGCATATAGCGAAAAGCAGACGCGTTGAGAACATGTGCCCGACTATGACACTTTGGTCCGGCTACACCAAAGCCGTCTATAGTATATAGAATGCCGGGTAACTGAATCCAACAACAACATGTTGGAGTCATAACAAACATGAACGTTCCATACAAATTCGCGCGCTTTTGTATGGAGTAGATACGGCGGGCTTCGTAAGTTCAAGTTCATATGCTATATGCGCAGCTGGATTATTTTATATTCCGAATCGGATTATCTTATTTCGAATCGGATTATCTTACAATCCGATTATTTTGCGCGTATTTTAATAAAATTATAACGTAATATCTTTCGATATGTGTTATCCATTATACAACAGAATTGCGTTTATTCTTAAATGCAGTGTTAAAGATAGTTCAGTTTTCTAAGGTACTTTAATAATAGTGCTAGGCATGTAATTATTACACGTTGATATGAGTACAATAGATTTTTAATTGAAAAAAGTGCGATCAAAGTTAAATCTCGGCTTCTCACACCGAAGAAAATCTATCACTCATATCGTACAGAGTTCTCCAGTTAAGAGCCCTCCCGTAATAGCTCCCCGCAATAGCCCCCCGCAAGAGCCTCCCGCAATAGCCTCCCGCAATAGCCTCCCCGTAAGAGCCTCCCGCAAGAGCCCTCCCGTAAGAGCCTCCCGCAATAACCTCCCGCAATAGCCTCCCGCAATAGCCTCCCCGCAAGAGTCCTCCCGCGTAAGCACACACACCCCAGCTAAGTGGCTACACACACACACTCACACACATAGCTTTTTTACACGAAAGTGTCCACTACCGACAAGTGGAAGATTTGGTCCGGCCTCACACACGCACACACACGCAACTGAATTTTTTATTCAATAGTGTCTCTCTTACTACTCCGGGAGGAGGGCACTTTCCTCAAAAATCCATGACGTCATGGATCAAGTCTCTGCTACACCAACATGTGTTGTGGTAGTTGAAACAATCCCTGCACCTCTCCTGCATGCAGGCACTACTACAGAAGTGTGCCAGCTTTTCATGCCGTCATGGATTTTTGTTAGAAAGTGCCCTTCTTACTACTATTATGCAGGTCCAATTAGTGTACGCACCGCAAAGGGACGAGGACACAAATCTACCAAAGGTTACATTGCGATTTTCATATGCTTTGTGACTAAAGCGGTACACATAGAGGTTGTCAGCAACTTAACTTCAAGCGCCTGTCTTGCTGCTTTTACGCGTTTCGTATCACGTCGAGGCGTTTGTAAGCATTTATACAGTGATAATGGAATGAGCTTTGTTGGCGCCGATAGGGAGCTTCGATGTCTTTATCACAAATGCGTTTCTGAAAACTGCACGGTAATTGCCGACCTTTGGCAAATGACAACACAGACTGGCATTTCATACCACCTGCTTCCCCACATTTTGGAGGAGGTGTTAAATCTCTTAAGCATCACCTACGACGCACAATCGGCGAACAAAGACTTACCAACGAGGAACTTTCAACGCTTCTCATTCAAGTGGAAGCTTGTCTAAGCTGTAGGCCACTGTATCCATTAAACAATGACGCAGACGACTTGATAGTACTCACACCTGGGCACTTCCTTATTGGCACGGCGCCATTGACTGTTCCAGATCCCAACACACTTAATATGACATTACATCGATTGTCACGTTGGCAATTGCTTCAGAACATGCTACAGAATATGTGGAAGAAGTGGTCATCAGACTATTTGATAACGTTGCAGCAGCGTTACAAATGGCAACATGCGACTAGATCCATCACCGTTAACGATATTGTCGTAATCAAAGACGAGTGTCTCCCACCTGCTAAATGGATATTGGGAAAGGTAACCATCATTCACCCTGGGCCTGATGGTATCGTTAGAGTCGTCACGTTCAAATGTAAGGACTCTACTATTCGTCGACCAGTAACGAAACCAATCGTGCTGGTTGCAGAGAAATCGTATACCCTAGATGACAACCAAACCAACAGCTGCCAAGGCGGGCGCCATTTCAAACTCAACGCGGAGGATGCTTCGTTGGACTGACGAGGCGGGCGGAATGTTTGGGCCTCTCAAAATCATATTCATCGAATTGTTTGTTACAATCACAACCTTTAATGTTCACAATTCTGGCCTGGCAACTCCGTCATCATATTCTTGTACATAAATCCTAAACTCAGTTAGTTCTGTTTTCTTTTGTAGTTAAATTAAATTCAAATGACAAACGTATAACCGTTGCCCTTTTACTTTGAATTCGGCACCTGTTACTACTTGTTAGTTGCCGGCCAGTTCGCGAGTAGACGTCGAGAGCAGAACTTGAATTGGAATAAAAATTTTGTCTTTCGTGGAATTCTTGCGTTGTTTATTTTTTTTTTAAATATCAGTTCACGTCCGATATCCGCATTATTCTTGTACAGCTTATACAGGTGCTGTCCGCCGCATGCAGCGATGGATTGGTTCAACAATTCCAAACTACCTAGTTTATATGTAAGTAACTTAAAGATGTTTCACAAAAGAAACCATATCTCAGTATGTACGGGATATTTTGAAAAACTTTAATTTAGGGTCGAACCGATAAATATAGCTTGAATAAATAAATTTGGACATGGGAAACGTATAGGCGAGAGCTACTGGAAAATAATCCGGAGTGTATCATCCTACCTATTGAGAGGAATATGGGATATACATGTAAGGCCAGGAAGTGGGCGTTTTAATGTAATTCATATGCATTTGGTTAATAATGGACTTCTTCGCCTCCCTTCTGATTGCCCACAATAAGCACAGGGGTGGAAGATTGGTTGGGAGGTTCTCAGACCAGACGGCATGTGTACGACGGACGTTAATGACGGTAGCAAGGATTCGGAACGGGGGAGAAAGCGGTTACCAAATAGCATATTTCGAGATGGATTGAGAATCAGATTATTGGCTATTCGTACAACACAACACTGGCGATACTTTTAGAGTAAGTGCATTGTGTTGGAGAGGGCGAATAGAACACATTATGTGGTTCATGTGATCCCGAGATGTTGTTTGTTTAGATTTTGAAATAATTAGAAACACCTAATGGAACAATTATAAATAAACATACTGAGATAATTGCAAGCAAGATAGGGATGTGCATCGATAGCACACTTGGTTAGTAACTAACATTGTAGTCTGGGGACCTAGGAGTTCCGCAAATGAGTTACCGGTGACACAATACAATGTTTCAAACTTTTTTTTCAAAAATTTCTTCCAAATTTTCGGAAATCCATTCAAGAAAGTATTAAATTTCTTAAAACATTAATACAGTAAGGTGAATCCGTCATACCTTGTTTGTAACACGGGAAATCTTGAGAATGATTTCGTTTCAAAAGAACCTTTCGTTTAAAAACAATTTGATCAAAGATAGTAAAATCTTGTAATGCAACTTATATAGTGACAAACACTCGCAAATGTACCGGAAAGGACTATGACTTTATTTAATCCAAGGATTTGTGGTTAGCCATAATAGAAATATGGACTCAACAACTCAGAAGAATCCATATTAGGGCGTAAGTTGAGAGTTAATGTCGCAACGTTCTAAATGTATCAAATTCATGGAGTCTGACTTTCTCACGCTGCCTTGACGTTAAAAGATCTACGAGAGTAGATGGGAAAGTGAAGGGAGGATAAAAATAGTTAGCAACCAGAATAACGTATTAGAGTAAAATAAATAACGAAATTGCCAAGCTAGATTGACAATTAAACAAAATATGATACCATACGAAAAGTTCACATTACTGTGAAAATAAATAAGATCACAAGATAAGAAAATATATCAAAAAAAAAACTCTCGAATACTAACAAACCATAACAAAACCAGCCAAAACTAAAAAACCCCTTATAACCGATTCACTCGAAAAAAGCATTACGATCATCGGATACATACAATCATATAACACATTGATAAAAACCTTCCGCAGGTTTACACCAAACAAACTTCTCTCACATATCCTAAACGGATACATTTTGTGATATCATTTGGCATTAACCAATTGCGATTGGTCGTCCGTGTTGAATGAATCTTATGTTGACAAAGCCACTTCTAATTTTTACACGATTTTAAAGGGCTGCTTTATGCGTTGTGTCCCTGTAGTTTGTTCGAAACCTACCAGGAGGTTTCCCTGGTTTGACGATGATTTAATTAATTTGAAAAATCGAAAAACGAAAGCTTGGAAAACTTACTCGCTCTCCAGGAGTGATACGGACTACATAATTTACATAAACCTATGTAATTGTTTTATAAGTCAGTCTCGAGCTGCATATAACCAATACATTTTTACTGTTAAAAACTCTTTTAAAGATAAACCGAAACAATTCTGGAATTTTGTCAACTCTAAGAAAAACTCTGATGGTTATCCTTCCAGTATGTCTCTTAATGATGTTGTCAGTGCTGATCCTACTACAATTAGTAACTTATTTTCTAACCATTTCCGTACTGCCTTTAATTGCAGTACGCCACTAACATTTTTTTTTTTTTTTATGGCACCGATTATAACTTAGGGGGTCACCCTTTAATGCATTACACAGTTAAGTAGGTAGAGGATAGAATTTGATAGTGTTATGGGAATTTTGGGGGAGATACACGGAAATGGCGATGGACATTATTTTTGAAGCCCTGAAGGTTATACTTGATTGGAAATATGCTAGAAGGCAACGCGTTCCAAAGTCTGGACGTTCGGGAGATGAATGACTGTCTATATTTCACTGTACGAGTAGGACGGTAGGGTTGACGTTAAACTCGTGTGCGCGTTTAGCTTGACGAGTATTTCGGGGAAAAATGAAAAGTGAAGGAATGAGTGATTTAAGTTCCGCACTACATTTACCATGAAAGTAGCGATAGTATATGCTGAGTGCTCCGACGTTCCTACGATGTTCGAGGGAGTCAATGGAAACCGTAATGGTGTCGTCTCCAATTAGTCGGAACGCATGTTTTTGGATTCGATCGAGCAGCGCAAGGTGTATTTTGGGTGCCCCAGCCCACAAATGCGAATTGTACTCTAAGCGAGGTCGAATGTAAGCCTTGTAGATGGTACCTAAGTCGTGAGGTGTAAAATATTTTTTACATTTGCGAAGGATACCTAGGCGTTTGGAGGTATCAAGGTCAACATCAAAGATATGTTTGCTCCAATCAAGATGGTTATTTAATTTTACGCCTAACATGATAAACTCATCTACAGAGCAAATTGGTACGCCATTAAAGGCTAAATTAGACGACGACGCTGGAACATCACGTTTAAGGGAAAGATGACAGGCCTGTGTTTTAGCAGCGTTGAACTCTACTCTATTTTTCCTGCCCCAATCCAGGATTAAGTCGAGGTCGGAGTCCAGCGAACTGAATAGCTCCCTGCGTTTGGAAGCAATAGATAGCTTGTGAGAATCCGCAGCAGAGTTAAATTCAAAGGTGTTATCTAAAGTACTGTCATCTGCAAAACTATGGATTGGATTGAGAGTAGAAGACAAAAAGTCATTAGTGAATAGTAAGAACAGAGTAGGTGAAAGAACAAAACCCTGAAGGACACCAGAATTAGTTGGGAAAGAAGAAGAAGTAACGCCATCTAATACGACTCGTATAGTGCGTTCAGAAAGGAAACTCTCAATCCATCGAATGAGGGTAGCATCGTGACCAATGGCCTTTAGCTTAACAAGGAGACATTCATGCCAAACTCTGTCAAAAGCTTTTGTAATGTCAAGAGCAAGAACTTGACCTTCGCCGTATTTGTGCAAGCAAGAGTTCCAACGTTCCGTCAGGTAGACCAAAAGATCTCCCGTCGACCTTCCAGAACGGAAACCGTATTGGCGATCGTGGATAAGCTGTTGAGATAGTGAATGATTTTGCGATTGACAGCAGTTTCCATCACTTTCGAGAGCACTGAAGTGATGGCTATCGGGCGGTAGTTAGCGGGGTTCGCTTTGCTTCCTTTCTTGGGAATTGGCTGAACATTCGCGACTTTCCACAATCGTGGAAAGCACCCAGAAGAGTAAGATAGATGAAAAAGATTGCGAAGGGGTTTAGCCAGAGAAGAGGAGCACATTTTAAGGGTAACTAACATCCGTTGGTAACTTTCAATACATGTCTGAGTTTCCTTCTTCGTCAATGGTTCCAAAAGATCTTTTTATTGACGACTCCACTATTTTGAAATACATTGATAAACTTGCAATTAATTTCTCCAGTGGACCTGATGGTGTTCCTTCGTCTGTGATTAAAAAGTGTAGTTTATCCCTTTTACCTATCCTTGAGTACCTTTTTAATTCATCGCTTCGTAGTGGAGTTTTTCCTATGTCATGGAAATGCTCAACTATAATACCCTTGCTTAAGTCTGGTAAAAGGGATGATGTAAGTAATTATAGGCCTATAGCGAATCTTCCGTGTGTTGCTTAGCTATTTGAATCCATTGTGTGTGATGTAATGTATTTCCATTCCAAGTCGATTATTGGATCATTTCAGCATGGCTTTGTCAAAGGCAGATCCACTGTAACTAATCTTATGGAATTCTCGAACTTCTGTCTTTCTGCTATCGAAAACGGGCAGCAGGTCGATTGCATATACACTGACTTCAGTAAGGCCTTTGACAAAATTGACCATAATATTGTTGCGAGCTAGGGGATCGCTGATTTCAAAGGAAAACACAATTCGTTTAAAAATAATGAATAATTTTATTTAATCGCACTTTTCTTTATTTCTTGATCACTTCACTAAATTCGCTCTAAAACTTAATTCGTACAACTCAGGAACACTGCCAATCTATCACTTGTACCGATTCGCCTTCTTCCACCGATAGGTGTCGCCAAAATCTAACTAACTCGTTGTCTGAAAGTTGGCGGTTATTTATACTAAGTCTCCCAGACAGGTGTCGTTGTGTGTGTGTGTCTAGAATGATTGGCTACATTGTGGAGCTCGGTAGAAGTGTCTGGAAACATGTGTATAGCGTTTTAAATGTTGATGGACTTTTCTCGGTGTTGCTGGGGACGTCGAGGTTGTCAGATTTATAACATTACCCTCTCCTTAGTCCCTGTTCGTCCCGAACAGAGTCGTTCACTTCCTCAATGGCACCATGGTACTTTGTTAATCGGTCGAGATGTACCACTTTCATTTTAGTGCGGGGTTTTCGCTGATTCCATCCATCCTCTGGTTCGATCGTTAACCTCCGAATGGTTTTTCCGGCTTCTTTTTCCTTCTCACGTTCGCGTTCTTTCTCCGTTTCCTTTTCGCGCTCATTCCCCTCCTTAGCGGCACGTTTACTTCCCTTTTCTCGTTCCGCATTCTTCCTTTCGCGATCTTCTCGATCATATCGCTTCCCATGTTTGGTCTTGTCACGATTATTCGCATGAAGTACTTGACCGTCACAACTTCTACCCGTTCGTTCGCGATCCTTATTCGATTGCCCATCTTTGCTTCCATGATCTTTCCCGATGTATTGTTCTTGTCGCAATCGATCTTGCCGACTCGAGGTTTTCGACTGACTCCGGCATCTTTTATCCAAACCGTGTGTAAGATTTGAACTCTGACGACTAGTTCTTGACCAAGATCTACCTGCCCGATCTCTATCTTCGCGTTGTTTAGCAGCGCAGCCGGAACAATAATTGGTCGCTTTCCGGCATTCGAGTCTCAAGTGTCCTGCCTGTCCACAATTCCAGCATCGGGGGGCACCAAATCTTTCGCTCCGCTTGGTGTACTCGGCTTTCTGGCACACACATTCTTCTACTATTTCTCGAACTCGATAGTTACTCCGCGAGCTTTGCTTGGCAGCTTCGAACGTCAGCCCATATACTAAGGCTTCGCCAATCGTTTTCTTACCTGCCAGTTTTAACGCCTGTTGCAGCTCTCTGTCCAGTACAGCATTGTTGAATGCGAAAACAGCCGTATCGTTGCGTTGCTCTGTTTGCGCATTGGGCAGCGATAATAATGTGAGTCGTTCAATATCGCGTGCCAGCTCCTGAAGTGTTTCACCATTCTTTTGAGTTCGGTTGTACAGCTCTATTTTGTAGATCTCTTTCATGCGGTCACTGCCGTAATGAAGATCCAATGTTTGGACTAACGTTGAAAAATCTTGTTGTTGCTCCTGCGGAATCGTTTGAAGAACCTCCGCTGGTGGACCTCTTAACGCCAATATAAGAGCCGTTCCTCGTTCGAGATCATTCCAATGGTTGTTTCTGGCGGCAGCCTCAAATTGGATCTTATAAATAGCCCACGGTGTCTGTCCATCGAAGATTGGAGCTTTGAAACCCTTATGCGTAACGTGCTCTGCTTTTATGACTCCGACTGCTTTCACGTTATCCAAGTCCCTTTTTAGGCGCTCGACTTCTTGTACAATCCCGGATATCTTTTCCGTAATTTGCTCTTCGAATATTCGAAGTTTCTTCTCCACGTTTTCTTCTATTGCCTTACCCATGGTGTCTATTTTATTATTCTGCAGCTCCAATTTTTGGTTGAGTTCCTTTGAGGTCTGGTCTAATTGTTGTTTAATGTCCGCGGATTGTTGTTTAATGTCCGCAGATTGTTGTTTAATGTCCGCAGATTGTTGTTTAATGTCCACTGATTGTTGCTCTAATTTCTGATTCATATCCGCAGATTGTTGATCCAATTTGTGCATCATTTGTTGCATTAACTGTGTTAAGGCATCCGATGTACCAGAGCACTCCTCTTTACTAGCTTCTTCGATTTGGAACTCAAAACTATCTGCATTCTCACCCTCAGCCTCAAGTGTCTCGATCATACGGCTGACAAGTTCAGACTTGCTCCCTGTTGTAGGTAACTCGCGTCTACTGAGCTCTTCCTTCAGCTCCGTTACTTTTAAGTCTTTTAAATAACGCGGCATTTTCACTACCGATTATTTCCAGTTTTTCCGCGATTCGAATTCACTTAAATTTACGTCACTGCTCACTAAATCACTCGAGATTATTCGATTTCACAAAATTCTCACTGTCCGTTCGAGAATTTTAGTTCCGCGATTTTACTTCGCTAATTAAAGTCACTGTTCACTAGAGCACTCGAGAATATTCGATTTCACAAAATTCTCACTGTCCGTTCGAGAATTTTAGTTCCGCGATTTTACTTCGCTAATTAAAGTCACTGTTCACTAGAGCACTCGAGAATATTCGGTTTCACCAAATTCTCACTGTCCGAGAATTTTAGTTTCACTTTTCCGCTCTCACAAAATTATCCGTTCCGAGAATTTTTAATTTCACTCGCGATTTTTAACCCGAATTTATCCTTGAAATCCCACTTCTCTGACACCAATTGTTGCGAGCTAGGGGATCGCTGATTTCAAAGGAAAACACAATTCGTTTAAAAATAATGAATAATTTTATTTAATCGCACTTTTCTTTATTTCTTGATCACTTCACTAAATTCGCTCTAAAACTTAATTCGTACAACTCAGGAACACTGCCAATCTATCACTTGTACCGATTCGCCTTCTTCCACCGATAGGTGTCGCCAAAATCTAACTAACTCGTTGTCTGAAAGTTGGCGGTTATTTATACTAAGTCTCCCAGACAGGTGTCGTTGTGTGTGTGTGTCTAGAATGATTGGCTACATTGTGGAGCTCGTTAGAAGTGTCTGGAAACATGTGTATAGCGTTTTAAATGTTGATGGACTTTTCTCGGTGTTGCTGGGGACGTCGAGGTTGTCAGATTTATAACAATATTCTTGTGCATAAGCTCGGCCTGCTTGGTTTTCCTGATATTTATGTCCTTTGGATAAAGTCGTATCTTAGTGATCGCATTCAGAAAGTACACTTTCGTGGAGCCTTATCTTCTGAAATATTTAACACTTCAGGCGTTCCGCAAGGTAGAACATTCTTCTCTATGCCGATGATGCGAAAATCTTTAAGATTATCTCCAGCAGCAATGATTGTCTATTATTGCAAAGTGATATCTCGCGTTTTCATGACTGGTGCTTACTTAACAATTTACATCTCAACATTAATAAGTGCACTGCTGTTTCGTATTCTAAGAAGAGAATATCAATGAATTTTGACTATGTTGTAAATGGATGCTCTTTACTTCGTTCTGGCAAAGTACGTGATTTGGGCGTACTAATCAACTGTAATTTTACCTTTGATGATCACGTGAATCACATTGCTGGTAAGGCGAACGCTATACTCGGTTTTGTTAGGAGACAATCGAAAGAGTTCAATGATTTCTTTACAACGAAAATGTTGTATTGTGCATTCGTCCGATCTATCCTAGAATATGCTAGTCCTATCTGGTCACCATTTTATTCCATTCACATAGATAGGATTTTTTTTTTTTTTTTATATAATGCTGTTTATTAAATTTAAAGTGATACAATAATACATAATTTTACTTCGCACTACTCCCCCAATTAAGGTTGCCCTTGTGTTAGGGGTGAGGAGTTCTTCTGCTTAATTATCTAAATTTTTGTTTACAAAATATTTCCAGTCTTCTTAATGTTCTATTCCAATCTATTTTAGTTTACTTATTATTTATAATTGTATTTAATTTCTTTTTAATCCAAACATAATTATTTCTTAGCATTTTAAATCTAGCATATACATTATATATTTTTTATGATTAAAATCTATACTTAAATTAATCACAGTTTACAATTCATTTGCATTTCAAATCTATTACATACACACATATACATACATATATATACATATATATTGCATATTCCTTACACATCCAAATCTTTATTTAAATTTTAGAGGAGATAAGCTTTTAAAGAAATTAACTATTGATAATGACTATGGATAATGACTATCACTTGTGTACATAAACTCTTTCACTTTACTTTTAAATTGGTTAAGGCTATTACTAACTTTAATTTCATTCGGTAAAGTATTGAAGAATTTAATTCCTACATAGGAGTAGTGCCTTTGCCCAATAGTGGTTTTTCGAAAAGGTAATACCAACTCATTTTGCATCCCTTTTCTTGTATTGTTTATGTTTAGTTTTATAAGATTATTTTGAACATCTTTATAAATTTGAATGGTAGAAATCAATTTATACATGTCATCCAAACTGATAACATTTATAATAGGGAAGAGTAGATTTGATGGGAATCTTTTTGGTTTTTTTAATAATATTTTTATCAGTAGTTTTTGGGCTATTTTTAGTGGCTTTGCTATAGTGGCGGTAACAGATCCCCATGCAATTAACCCATATTGTAAGATTGCGTATATTACACCAAAGTAAAAAGTTCTTACTGCCTTTTTCGTTAGAAAGGACCTTATATCTAGACATACCGGAATAAGCTTTTTTAAACGTTTGGTTACACTTTCTACTTGAATATCCCATTTCATGTTTTGGTCTATAATGACACCTAAGTATTTCACATTAGAGACTCTTGATAATTTAGGACATTGACAATTTGAAGTGCACTCCGAAGAATGAAGCCGTATATCAAATGAGACAGGTTCATTTTGTCTTAATGCAAATGCAATGAAATTGGGTTTAGAGGCATTGAGAGTAAGTATGTTATTATTTAACCAATCCTTTATTATCAACATACTATAGTTAGCCTTTAGGTTAATGCCTTCCCATGTATTGTCTTCAATGAAAAGTACTGTATCATCAGCATAAGAGATCATTTCTCCCTTTACTTGTTCCTCATACAGGTCATTGACATAAATAAGGAATAGTATTGGTCCTAGTACCGTACCTTGAGGTACTCCGTATTCAGAATACAAAGTATCACTTACTGAATTTACAATTTTAGCTCTCTGTTCTCTTCTCTCCAGATAGCTCGCAAACCAATTTCCCCATCTTGCTTTTAGTTTCATTTTATTCACCTTCTCTATAATTTTCTCATGCGGGATGGAGTCAAATGCCTTAGCCAAATCAGGAAATATGGCACAAGCTTTGTTTCCATTATCGAGTGCGGTTGTTATTTTATTACTTAAAGAAGAAATGGCATCGTGTGTGCTGCGACCTTTTCTAAAACCGAATTGGTTATCATTAAGAAGGTGATTTTGCTCTATATCTTCCATAATTCTTCTTTTAGCAGCTTTTTCTAACACTTTTCCAATGTTTGATATGACGGAAATCGGTCTGTAATTATTTAAAAATTTAGCATTTCCTCCTTTGTAAACAGGAGTAATAATGCTTTTTTTGTATATTTCAGGAAACTTTCCAGTCATAAAGCTTATGTTTATTATGTGCGCTAGAGGTTTGGCGATGTCTTGACTTATACATTTCAAGCATTCAACAGTTATTTGGTCAAAACCTGGACAAGAGCCAGCGTGTAAAGTAGCAATTAGTTCGATAACCTCTTTCTCAGATATGTTTTCGATTTGACAATAATTGTTCTGACATTGAGTAGATCTAGAGTTATTTTTAGGAAAGACATTCAACTTCAAGGCCATATTTTTTCCGATATTAGTAAAGTAATCGTTGAATATGTCTGCTACCAGTTTTGGGTTTTCTAAAGTATTTATTTCTACTCCATTATCAACAATACTACTAATCGGTTTTTTTTGTTTCTCTTTACCTACAGCAGAATTAATTGTGTTCCAAATAATTTTACTGTTATTACCGGCTTGTAGTAGTTGACTTTCATAATATTTAGCCCTAGTTTTATATATTAACTCATTTAATTTGTTTCTATATTTATGAAAGTAAATTTTTAATTTTATATTAAGAGGTGAATTCTTGGAAGCCCTGCACAATTTATCTCTTTTTCTGATTGAATTAATTAGACCTTGTGTAATCCAGGGTTTAAGTTTAACATGACGTGAAGTTTTTTTGATGAGATTTTGCTTACAACTGTTTATTGTTTGAGTCAAAATTTCATGGAAAGTGTTAGCACATTCATTCGTTTCCTCTAACTCATATAAGGGGTCCCAATTGATTAGTTTTATTTTCGTTAATAGTTAGTTAATGTCTTTTTATACTCTAGATGAAATCTGAGAGTATTATAAGTTTGCTCTAAAGTTTGTAACGCCAAGAAATAAGGCTCGGAGAAAAAAATGATGAATACAGAAATTAATATTATCACTCAAAAATCTCAAAACCGGATGTCCGTCCGTCCGTCCGTCCGTCCGTCCGTCCGTCTGTGCGCGCTCTAGCTTGAGAACGCGTTGAGCTAGATAGTTCAAATTTTGTACACGTCGTTTTTGACAAAAAAGTAAGGTCAAGTTCGTGAACGGGCCAAATCGCTCCACCCCTTCTACCCCCTCCCATACAAAATGACACAATTGCGCAATTTGACAATAAACGGATTTGCACGAAAAGTATAAAAGCTATTGGCCTGGAATTTGGAATATGTTACTTTTATGATAATATCAATCTACCGTACGAAAATTATGCGTATCCTCCCACTCCTTCTACCACCTCCCATACAAACTGTACTTGTCATGAATTACTCTAAGCCAATTTACTCATTGCGTATACAATTTAGAGAGCTGAAATTGTGCACCAAATATTTATTTAAAATTGTTAGTAAGCCCAAAAAAATTTAGACTATTAGCTTCACCCCTTCTACCCCCTCCCATACAAAATGACACAATTTCGTAATTTGACAATAAACGGATTTACTCGAAAAGTATAAAAGCTATTAGTCTGAATTTTCGGATGTGTTATTTTCATAGTAATTTTAATCTACAGTAGAAAAATTATTTGCTTCCTCCCTCTCCTTCCACCCCCTCCCATACAAACTACACTTTTTCATGAAATGCTCTAAGACGATTTTCTCAGAACATATAACATTTATTGAGCTCATATTTTGTAATAAATACATAATTAGTATTAGCACTAAGATCAGAAAAAAATATTTGATTAGCTTCACTGCTTCTACCCCCTCCCATACAATATGACACAGTTTCACAACTTCACAAAAAATCCATTTTCTTGAAAAGTATAAATGGCACTAGTCTGAAATTTCAGGGATGTCAATTTTACAATATTCCTAGTTATTTCTGAAAAAAATCACTCTAATCGCCCCACTCTTTCTACCACCTCCCATACAAACTGCACATTTTCACTAAATCTAACTCACTAATTTTTTCAGTTCCCATTCAATTTTTGGAGTAAGCATTTTGTACAAAACATTTTTATAGCTACTTTAGCATAATGGGGAAAAATTAGTTCAATGCTGTCATCCCTTCTAATACTTCCCATGCGAAATTTCTTGGGATCACAAAAAATTCTATTTCATCTAGAGTATCGTAAGATTGCGCTTTACGCGCAATCGTAGCCCTGTTATGTTTTTTGTTGAATTTCAGGTTGTGGGAAAGCATTAGAACATTTTTCAGTTGGGTACAATAGTAAACTGGTACTGAAGTGATCTGTAATTGAGGTCATTAATACTGCTGATTGGATTTTTTTAAATAATCTATGTTTACATCTGAGAAAGATATGATCAATGCAGCTATTTTGCCTAGTATTCTTATTAATTAGAGAGATGAATCCCTTTTGGTTGAGTGTGTTGATATATTCTTGGTTATTTCCACTATTTAATCTGCCTATATCAATATTTATGTCTCCCATTATTATGACGTTATCCCCAGTGAAACCACTCATGAGATATTCTAGTTCAATAATAAATAAATCTGAACAGAAAGTAGAAGATCTATAAATGCCTGCAACTTTTAAAATAGTACTGCGGTTTATTTGAATTTCAGCTGCAAGGCATGTGGCACCACTAAATAATACTTCTTCCGTCGTTTTAATTTCAAGTTTCTTATTTATATATATCACCACACCACTATTTTGATTGATTTCGTTGCATGTAAGGAAGCCCTCGTAGTCTGGCAATTCCATGCCTTGCAGGTCTTTAGGATTCCAACATTCCGTTAGCACAATAATATCGAATGGATCAAACTGCATTAGGTTGATGGCTAGGTCGTTGAAGTTTTTTCTTATGCTTCGTATATTTGTGTGGAACACACTAACACTGTTGCACCCTTTATCTTTTTGGGAATTAAATTCATCTGGATTATTAAAAATTTTTTCATCAAATGGTTCATACGTTTCTAGAACGTCTAGAATATCATTAGCCATTTGGACCGGTTTTATTTCTTGACAATTGTGTGCGAGCTATAATTGTTTGTTTTGTTTGGCTACTAAATTGCGCGTAATCAGTCGTAAAAATATATTTTAATAGCGATCGTTTATATGTGTAAAGTGAATTGTTCATGTGCAAGTAGTGAATATATAGAATTGAAATAGCTAATTGTGTGAAACCGATATTATAATAAAGATACGCTTCAAAATAATACGCGCGATTTAGTTTTTCAAATTTAAACGAATTCTTCAAGAACTTAGAGTTGGATATGATGGATCGTGTGCTAATGTAATTACATTTTTTTTCTATGAATTTAATGATATTTAGTGAGTTATTTATGTCAGTTGAATGAGTAAACATGGATTTAATTTTTAACAGATGATTGTTTGTTATATTTATATTTTTAGATTTCTGTGATATAGCTGATAAAGGGTGACAATACATCGAAAATAAACTGAATGTTATTTTAGATATAAAATAAATGTAAGCATAACATAATAATAAGTACATGCAAGCAATGACAGCTTTAACGGAATCCTAATTAAACTAAAAAAGCAAGATCACGATCTGATTTCACAATCTTAGGAGCGTCACCATCATTTTTCTTACAGAATATACGTCCGTTTTTAAACCATACGTACTTGAAATTTTTGGACTTCGCCTTTGTTTTAGCATCCCAGAATAGTTTACGGATTGAAGCAGTTCAGCGTCGGTTCTTAAGGTTTGTCCTTCAGGGCCTTCCCTGGTCTGATCCACTCATGTTACCGCCATATGTTGATCGTTTAAATCTGCTGTCTATAGATTCCCTTGAGAAAAGGCGGATATACATGTGCCGGAAAAAAGTTTGGAAACATGGTCTCTCAACCCACAATCATAGCTCTGAAACAAAATTCCTTGTGCACACACCTATGAAACTTTGCATAGAACTGCAGTGCCGCATTTCTTATAAATCTTCAAAGCAAAATTTGTTTATAACAACGTTAAAAAAAATTGTGACAACAGTTTCGAATATGTCTGGTAATACTTGCGGAAAAAAGTATGGAAACAAAACGGTTTTTGTTGTCAAAAAGTTAATTAGAACCGTTTACTTTGAAATTGAATGTCATTAGTAGTTATTTGTTGTGCGGCTGAATTAAATTTAACTCCAATTAAAGTTTTTTTATGAAACATAATTAAAAATGCCGAAGTGTAAGTTGTACTCAATGGATTTGAAGGAGAAATTCGTTTCTATGTACAATAACGGAACAAAACAAACTCAAATTTCACAAAAACTTGATATACCAAGAGGAACAATTTCGAAAATTATTAAAAACTTTCAGCGAGGGACAGTCGAGTGTGCTCCAAAGTCAGGGAGGCCTAGAAAAACAACAGCAACCACCGATCGAACAAAAACCAGGACAAACGGCCACTGAGATCAACGCCGAGTTAAAGAACAGAGGTATTTCTGATGTGACAGATCGGACAATTAGAAATAGATTGATGGAAAGTGGCCTTTTTGGAAGATCTCCACTGAAGAAGCCACTCTTATCAAAAGCCAATATTGCAAGACTAACATTTGCAAAAGAACACATTCTTTGGACTCCCAGCAAATGGAATACAGTTCTGTGGAGTGATGAATGTAAATTTCAACTATTTAGAAGCGATGGAAAACATTACGTTAGAAGACCACGGGGTGAAAGGTACAATGCAAGGTATCAATTACCAACAGTTAAACATGGCGGAGGATCGGTAATGGTTTGAGCATGTTTTTCACGTTCTGGAGTTGGCCCAATTTTTCGGATAGATGAGATAATGGATGGGTATCGGTATTTGGAAATATTGCAAAACAATATGCTTCCATATGCTGAAGAAGAAATACCGTTACGTTGGATTTTCCAACAAGATAACGATCCGAAGCATTCTTCGCGTTTAGTTAAGGATTGGTTCCAACAGGAAAAAGTGAGTGTTATGGAATGGCCTTCACAATCCCCAGATCTGAATCCAATCGAACACCTATGGGAACATGTAAAGCGTAAAATTCGACACACAAAAATTTCTAATAGGAATGCACTGTACGATGAAATCATTAGAGAATGGCAAAATATCCCGGTTTTTTTTCGAAAAGTTGGTGGATTCAATAGAGAGGAGATGCAAGGCTGTACTAAAAGCAAAAGGGAGAAGCACTAAATACTAAGAAAAACATGTTATTTCCTTTAAATAAACTCGAATTATATGAAAAAGATATATGTTTCCATACTTTTTTCCACGAATAATACCAGATAAAATCGAAACTGTCGTCACAATTTTTTTTAGCGTTGTTATAAACAAATTTCGCTTTGAAGATTTATAAGAAATGCGGCACTGCAATTCTATGCAAAGTTTCATAGGTGTGTGCACAAGGAATTTTGTTTCAGAGCTATGATTGTGGGTTGAGAGACCATGTTTCCAAACTTTTTTCCGGCACTGTATGCCAGAGTTGTTTTTGGTTTTAAAGTAATTACAGGGATAATTGACTCTGACAATTTGTTGTCTATGATTAATTTCAATGTTCCATGTCGCCCTTTGCGAAATTATGAGCTTTCTAGAATTCCGCAACATCGCACAAACTACGGGTTTTATGAACCGGTTTCATGCATGTTAAGAGATTTCAATAACTACTTCTCGCAATTGGATTTCCACATGAGTGTTCCGCAAGTAAAATATCAGCTTTCTTGAGATTAATTATGTTTGATTATTTAAAATTTTTTAATATTTGTGTATCTGATTCTTTTTTATTGTTTCTGTTCATCTGTAAAGGTAATAATCAATTTTTGATGAAATAAATTATTATTATTATTATTATTATTTCATTATCTTACAACATGCACCCCAGGTACATTCTGGGTCATAAATAACACATGTTTCCCAAATAATTTTACGGCACATATGTACCTCAGGTAGTCCGGACTTGAAATTATCACATCTCAAAACGGACGCAGTACAAAGCACCTGAAAAAAAACGGTCTTTTATGACCAGCAAATCGTTTGCAACGTGTAACCATAGGCATGTATAAAGTCATAACTATTTCCTAACAACCTAAACGAAGAATGATGACCAAAGAATAGTTAGTCCAAAACTATTCACGGTCGCGAAACATTTAAAACCTTAAAAACGCAGTGTTGATCTTCCGCATAGTATTAAGTTCCAGTTCGTTCAGTTTACCGTGTTGAGTTCAATGAGCACAATTGTTCTCACAATATCCCTTTGATTTTTCTCTCACAAATTCCAATTACAAAAATCCCAATTACAAGGGATACCAAATAGTGAATTAATCAACATTTAGAGATAAAAAATATTATTATAGGCATCCGTGTATATCCGTTTCGCAAATATATTGAATATTTATTTTTTTGCTTATGAATATAAAGTCAATAAGTGCAAAACGACATGGGACAACTTATTGGATTACACATAGATGTTGAGGTACGTCATTTCTTTATACCATTTGACAACCAAACCACCTCCCCCATTTGAATCAATTTTACCATCATATTTCACCTGTCATCATAATTTTTCCTCTGATTGTAATCATACGGACAATATTTTTAGTTGTCAACATAATTTTCCTTGGTTTTAATTCTCTTGACAGAATTCTCCAAATTAGATTATTCATTAGATAGTGGTACAAAGGGAAACATAGCTAGGATAATAAAGGCTTTTGATGATGGACCCGTGGTTGGGTCCGAAACGCATAAGGTCAACCAACCAATAAGCAATCCCAAAACATAACAATGCAACCATACGACCTGGATTTTAGGGAATTTAATCATTTTTAATCATTCATATTAGACAATTTAGTTATAGTGATTTCTATTCGGCAAAAAAATGTGACCCGTTTTTGCCCTTAACATTTTTTCTAGCAGTTCCTATGTTCTATTGGAAAAAAAATTCTGCCCTGCTAGAAAAATGGTTTGCGCACTAGGTAAAACTTGACCTAAAAATGCACATTTCTTGCCCCGAATTTTTCGGCGGTGCAACTCAATTGACCTGTAATGTACAACAACATGAAAAAAATAAATCATCTGACAACATCGGTAACAGATTCTAACGGATAGATCTTACTTAAAAGGACTTAAAACTTTACATGAAGTATGCAATATGAGTGCGTAACTTTTCTTAATTTTCCCAAAATCTTCACAGGACCATTTAGAGATAACAAGACAAATTAAAACGCTTTGTTTTGACAGTTTCGAAAGGCAATCAGCTGTTCGGTATAGAGACAACATGATAAAAAAAAATGCAAAAAACTTGCACTTAAAGTGTTCTATTGGAAATTGACCTGACCGACGGAACTGAGAAAAATGAGTGCAAAACTGCAATAATTCTGCATTTTAAAGGGCAAAAACGGGTCACATTTTTTTGGCGAATAGAAATCACTATTAGTGTGGACCAATATACAATATATATAAATTTTAATAACCCTCACCTCAAGTTTAATAGAATGTCCTACACTAGGACTAGGATCCTCACACCAATATCATGGCTCGAGCATCTCCACGATTGCTAAAAAGCAGTAGAACCATTATGACATTTTTTTTCAGACTAACAATAATTTACCCATTAGAAGTTTAATTTCCTCCGACTGTAGAGTGGTCAATTTGACCACGTCGCGTCCATCATGTTCTACGGCAATTGCCTTCAAACTAGGAGTACAGGGCGATAGTTCCACAGACATTTCGCACCTAACCAATGATTTGGGGAACATATCCTCGCCAACATTTTGATAAGCATTTAAATCATTATTAATTTCTTGAAGAAAATAGTACTTATATCGTATCACAAACAAGGTTATAGATTTTTAGCACAACGTACTAGAGCTTCAAGACTCCCATCCCAAACTCTATTCAGTATTGGAACGCAGAATGTATGTTACACAGAGATTATGAGCACGAAGAGTATAGTACCCACATCTTATCACGAGTAGTGTGAAAGATTGGGTGCTGAACGTGAAATCCTATGATATGACGTAAAGTAATTCCATTACCCTCGACAGATCATAACATTAGGATCCTCACCCCAATATTATATATTAGTGCTGCGCCATATTCGACATAAAATTTGTTGACAAAACAATATTCAATTTAATTGAAACCGAAAATTTAATGAAAGCTAAGCGAACTTCTAATCTGTATTTTTTATCATTTTTGTAAAACGACAGAAAAGTGCGTATGAGTATCAGTTAATCGATTTTTATGTAAAAACTTCAACAGTATTACCTACCAGAACAGCATCAGACATATCTCCGATGATCTTTAATGAAATCAATATATTAACATCAACCATCGAGGATCTAAATTTGGAAAAATTAAAGACTTACCACATTCAAAACAAAAACGCCATCCAACCACTAAACACTGAAACTCGAACAATTTTGGAACAATCTCAACGATCTTCATCTTCATCGTGATGTTAGCTTACCTCATCCTGAATCAAAAACCGATACACTTTATCATCTCTTAGATCGCCGAACATCCCTAAATCGCTCGCAGTAAGAGGGGAAAAGTTACGAAACATTCCCACGGACAGCTTTTCTCCAGCATCATAATTTTCCTATCACATAATAATTTCATTGTGCAAAAATATTCATATATTAATTTCGTTGGTATCAAATATTATATTTCTTTCATAGAATTTAAGGTAGCGCATGTAAAAATTGTAGACACTTCCTCAGCGGTAAAAATTATTAAAAGTAGATTCAGGTTAATTCAAAAGTTCAGTTTCAGTTTCTTCATTGTTCGCAATTAATCCTTGAAAAAATCTAAATTTTTTTTTCTTGTATTAATCGTTTTAACGCAAGCTATAATTCTGTCGATCGGTAGTTATAACTGGCATACTGAAAATTTATTTGCGATAGAATATAATAGAGTTAATAACTGCGATAAATGATCGAATATAATACTACTAAGCATATTAGTATTGATGATGAATTTAAACAAAAATCAAGTTCGCTAATGCGATCCGCTTCGCTTCTATGTATCACGTAATCCATTGCTTTCGCTCAATTTTCTCCGTTTTGACTGTGCACGTTTATATTGTGATGAATTTCACTCAAAATCAGTGTAAGGTTGGGTCTATTATTTCAAGTGCAAAAAAATGGGCGAATAATTTCTGTACGTGAATAGATAGCGAAAATAATGAGACTGTCCTAGTGTGTGAATGTATTGTGATTATTATATTATGTGTACATAGAAAAATCTGCAGCTTCGCAGTAGCGCATTCTGTCACTCCAATTTTCCAAGACCATGTCGATGGTTTCGGGCTGTAGCTCACGGACTGCTTGGATGATATTGGCCTTAAGTGCTTGAATCGTTTCTCTGGATTGTTGGCATAACATCGGTCCTTCCCGGTTCCCCAGAAAATAAAGTCAAATCGCAGCTCCGAGGCGGCCAATTGACATCACCAAACGCCAAGAACCGCCAAAAAACGCACTGTTTGGGCTACACCTCACTCACTTTGGAAATGAGTTTTCAATATTTCCCCCCAACGTTGTTCAAGGGTAAAGCGACTCATTTCGTTCCGCAGAGGTATGATACTGACTTTCTGTCAAGATTTCGAGCGGGAAACAGCTTTCAGTGTCAAAATAACCTATGATTTAAAAAGAAACCAATTGCCCACCCTGTATTTTTAACTTAGTACCCCGTTCTGCCTCAAGTTCTTCTAGTTGTTTTTTCCGCGCTTTGTCCGACTCGAGATGGAAAACGGGTTTTTTGACCGTAAAATTGCAATAGCGAAAACGCTTCGTGACGGAACAAACTTTCATGATAAATGCCCAGCGTAGCAGTGAATTTTACTTATGGTTAAGTATTTAAATCGTTAAGTAAAATAATCGCCAGTTAACTATTGAAGAACTATGGAAAATAACTTCTAAGCAACTGTTGTTGTCGCCACCAGAGCACAGAAAAAAATGCCGCAACTTTCAAAGCACACTCATTGTTTATCTTGCTAATGTTGGAAAATGCACTGAAATTCGAGTTTTCTCCATTTAATATTAAAAATGCCGAGACTATTTACTCTTAATTGCATATATTTACTGTTTATATTTTGCGTGAATATGTAATTTTAATAATAGAAGAGTTTTAACCACTCGTATGCAATGTTAATATAACTAAGGTATGATGTAAATTATATAGATATTAAGAAGATTATGCACATTCCAAAGCACAAACCAATTAAAATGAATGCGACTCATACAATTCTACTTTTAACATTTTTCAAGTTGTAAAAACTGAATACTTTCAGTAATAAATAGTCGGCACGATGTGTTTTAAGCCAATAAAAATACATGTATAAGGCGCAGAAAAGGCCATAATGTTAAACATAAATTTTTACAACACAATAAAGTTTTTTTCGCAAATATAATTATATAATTCGTGCTGCGCTATATGCGACACAAAAATTGTAGACGCAGAAATACATAACAATAAGATTTCACAAAAAAAAAAAAAATATACATTTACAAAACAATATTCAATTTAATTGAAACCGAAAATTTAATGAAAGCTAAGCGCACTTTTAATCTGCATTTTTTACCATTTTTGTAAAACGACGGGAAAGTGTGTGAGTATCAGTTAATCAATTTTTACGTAATAGCACACAATCAACAATAGAAAGTAATAAAATTGCATTGTGATTTATATATGATTTGCGTTAAAATTAGGTATGCATCAATACAAAAGGATAACAAATGAAAAGCGGTACACACTATAAAATAAGCCGTCCAGTTGAAATATAATCAAAAATGCTTTCACAAATTATACCATTGAACTTATTGTAAAATTATATAAAGAATAATTTAGTATTATATTTTTATTTAGATGATTAGAATATTCTTCTAGTTTGCGTTCTCGCCGTTACTAGAACCATTTACGTTAATTTCACAAACTCGAACCATTTACATTGATTTCACAAACGTCAGCTTTCTCAGACGCGACTAAATTTTGTTTGATAGTTGTGCTATTTGTTGATTTTTTGATTGCTGTAGATGTTTTTGAAATTGCTGAAGTTTTATTCAATACTGCTTTAGTCGAAGCGGTTGTTGGCATTTTACGAACTGTGGTTACGGCTGCGGAGGTTTTATGCCTTACTGCTTCCAATGGTTTTGCAGTAGTAGTAGTAGTTCGTACAGATGTTACTTTTGTGCCGGTATGACTCTAAATGATATAATAGATTTATTGCTTAATGCATTTTGTAAAATGAATCTTGTATACATCCATATCGTTCATATTCCATTCATAAAAACATTTTACAAATCTCTGCCTAAGTTTTAAAGAAACTATGTACGTTACTGAGCCCATTTCAATCTTTTGCAATAGCTAATCGTGCTGAGCCCATTTTAATCTTTTGCAATAGCTAGTCGTGCTTATGTTAAAGGACACTGAACATTTTTTGCCTTTATTGTTTCAGAACAAATGTACACAGAAGGTTTACAGAAAAGTTTTACATAAAAGAAAATTTATTTGAATGCGAGCGGCATGCAGTTAGTTTTCGTTTCTTTACATCCCACGTACAATGCACTTCTTTTCTTTTCCAGTAATTAACTAAATTTATTACGAGTTCTTATCAAATATTCTGGTTTATCTTACCTTGACCGCTTCCGTTTTTCGTAATGTTGAAGTAACTGTACTTCTGGGTGATGTTGTTGGTTTACTTGTTGCAGATATTGGTGCTGTTTTTGCATTAGGCGATAGAGTAGGTCGTTGTCCCAAAGTCTTTGTGGATGAACTGCTCGCGGAGATAGGTGCTCGTTTAGTCGTCGCTGTGCTTGTAGTCGATGCAGTTCTAGATGTTGATCTGAAAATAGATTATATTAATTTGGACGATATAAACATACAAAAATAATTACTTTATCGATGATCCAACTTTACTGGGCGGCTGCCGTACTGAAGTTTTAAGTTCCTCAGCTTTTGGCTTGCTAATGGGCATTTTCTTTATTCCAGTTACTGGTGCGACTTTTGACTCAATTTTTGCCCGAGCGGAAGTTGCATTCGCAGACGATTTCCCTTCAGCAAATGGTGGTTTTGAGGAACTTACAGGAGCCGTACGTGGTCTAGCTGCAGCTCCTACTTTCGTTTTTGATGCTGTTTGAGCTGCTTTAGGCTTGGCATTATCTGATAATGTGACCGATGTCGATGAAACAAGTTTCTTTGGACCAGTCAAGGTTTTAGCTTTAGGATCAATTTTTTTTACATCCGAAACTTTGTTTAATTTATTTTCGACCGATTTTTTTTTTATTAAATCTTCATTTGAAGCATCGGCAATTTTATTTATATTGAAACTAATTGGAGATTCGCCGTTCATATTAGTTTGGACTAATGGAGGTTCATTAGCAGACAATATTACTAATGGAATGGTGGACTCATTGCCTATGTTTTGTAATTTTTCTGTATCGTTGGAATCGTCAATATCATTAGGCAATTCCTGAATTTTATTCATTACATCCTCCATTTTACCAATAGTATTATCAACGTAGATGGATGTTCGCATATCAGCAGACTCAAATGTAGAATTTCCGTATTGCTTATCGGGGCTTGACTGTTCCTCCTTTTCGGACCCATGCATAGCTTCTTTTAGATTCAACTCTTGAAACGGTTCGGAAGCATCAATTTCAATTTCAGAGGGTCGATTTGCAATTTCCGAGTGAAAATCTTTTTCGGATGGCATTTCAATATCATCCATTGAAATAGCGCCCTTACGAGGACTCTGTGCAACGACTTCATCACCGTTCAAACAATGCGAAAATTGTGTGACCAAATTTGACCGCATTTCATCATGAATAAGTCTCTGGATTTCTGTGGATGACGGCTCAAGCTCAGAAGGACGAATAGATATTTCCGCAATAGATTCATTGTCATTCGACACTAATTCATCTTCCTTTACAATTGCAACTTTTTGAGGACTCTGAGAAACCACATTGTCGCCATTTGAACAAGACGACACTGGTAATACCGGAATTTTCGATGTATCAAATGAAACTGGTGATGTAGTTGGGATAAATTCCTTAGCGTCTGGATTTAATTGAGATGTCATATCTTCGACTTCCTGGTCTAAACTTTCAGAATATTTTTTCGCAAAATGTTCAGAATGTTCGACAGGGGAGGTAACAGAAGCCTTTTCCTCTTGCTCCTTTTTAATTAATTCCTAAAATAAAAATTATATTATTAACTGGATGAGTTAACAAAATTCCAGCACCGTTGTATTGTTAATTTATATAAAAATTTATTTTACAGCAAACAATAATGAAATTAAAAAAAATATATATTCATACTTGACATTCAAAACAAAAAAATTGTGGTGTCAAGCAAGTGATTAATTTACCTCTGACTCCTGCGATTCGTTGTTCTCGTTTTCTTCTAATTGTATTTTTTCTGAATCGTCTTCTTTTATAATATCACTTTTCGATTTCGTATAATTCCATTCGTCCGCAGACTCATCGCAACTTTCATGAGTGGTAGAATCAAATTCTTCAGTTTTATGTAGAAAAATGTCTTAAAAAGAAATATGTAATTACTAGTATAAGAACCCAATTATGCAAATCATCACAACTAAACAGTTAAAAATGGCAACTAAGTGATATGCGTAAGATGTAAGCATTTTATAGTAGCGTTTCAATGGCATTATTTAGCCAAATTGAACTTTGCCATTACAATATAATATATATGCTGGGGTGTAAGTGGCTGATATAAATTCCCAGGCCAAACGGCAGCACCTACTTGTACAACTTCTACAATGGCGCTACAGCCCAAATCGGACCTTGGCCTCCTGATATTCAGGTTCCTTAACATTTTTCATTACTTATTGTGGAAGGGTTGTTAGCCCTTCGCACAACCCTCTTTCTACGAATTTTTCATTTTCTTAGATTGAGGTGACCAATGTATATCCAAGCAGGCAATGTGCCGAAATTATATATTGCGCCGACCGGGATTTAAACTCACGACCTTCGCATTACAAGACAGACACACTACCTACTAGGCTATACCCTAGCTAGCAGCACCTACAGACTTGCGGTTTTTTTATTTAATAAGGTAACTAGGTTTACAAAAAGTTATTCTTATGTGGTGCCAACCTCTTTACTTCAAGAGGTTGGCACCACGACAATATGCATATTCATTATTTTCGAGTCATGCTGCCTTCGCTCTCTTCTTCCGAACACCTCGACCAGAGTGGACGTGGATCACCGATTCGTAGTGTTTGATTTAAATAAATTTTCATACTTAAGAATTACTTTTTGTAAACCTAGTTACCTCTTAATTTCTTTTGAAAGAATATATTTTCTTGTTTTACATATTTAGTTGCTTTGTTTCCGATCCTATAATACAATACCACAATTGGGGGCTCAACCCGGATCGAAACAAAATCAATCCGTATCATAAAGACGAAATACGCGAAGATAACTGTTCATATATATGTATATATATATATAGGTATGTATATTTAATGAAAGTCAAAAATTATTAAAGAAAAAAATTTCATTACCTTATTCACATTTCAATAAAAAGCGAGATCCGGAGAGTATATACACTCCGCGACAACTGTTTATGACCAACCCAATTTTTCTAAGAATTCCATAGTTACGAAGTAAAATTTAATGATCTCCTTTGTCATTTTATTGGTTAGGTGGAGTAAGTTCGTAATGCACCAAAATTAAAATTATTCTCTTTCGCTACCTTTCAGCACAAATTTAATTGCCTGAAATAGTATTCAAAGGCGCGACAACTGTTTATGACCACATGAAAATTACGGAGAAAAATAAGACAAATAAAATAATTTATTGTAGTATAGAAATGGAGAAAGGTATTAGTCTAGTTCTGAACCATAACCTAAACTCAAACCGCCGGCAGTTCGGATCGCTTCCGTGTACAAATGTAAATCCGAATTGCCGGTGGTGTTTAAGTTCGGATATATAGGCGAGAGAGCGAAAGAGAAAGGTAGAGACTTCCTTTGTGACGCCTTCTGGTCAGTATGAGTACTTACGTATGTCTTTTGGGCTGAAAAACGCCCCTTCTGTTTTTCAACGTTTTATATCGCAGATCTTCTGAGACTTTGTTGAACGAAATGAGATAGTGATTTATATGGACGATATCCTTGTGGCCAGTGGGAATATGGATAAACATCTAGAACTTTTGTCTCGAGTGTTAAAACGTATTTCTGCTAGTGGTTTAGAGCTTAAGTTAAGCAAGTGCTACTTCGGTTATTCAAATATTGAATACCTAGGCTATGCTGTTGATGAACGTGGCATACGGCCAAGTAAGAGTCATTTACGTGCAATACTTAAGTACCCTCTGCCGCGTAATGCTAAAGAAGTTCATTCATATTTAGGCCTCTGTTCATATTTTAGGAGATTTGTTCCATCCTTTTCGCGCATTGCGCGACCACTTCAGAACTTAGTGAAAAAGGATGTCCCTTTTGTTATGTCTAAGGAGTGTCTTGACGCCTTCGAGCAACTTAAAGAGTCTTCTGGTTTCTTCGCCTGTTTTGGCCATTTATAGCCCTTTACGTGAGACTGAACTTCATTGTGTGCGAGTTCGCTCGGATTCGGAGCGGTTTTACTTCAGAAACAGGATGATGGGAAATTTCATCCAATAGCTTACTTCTCGAAGAACAATACGCCCGCCGAAGCTAAATACCATAGTTTTGAGTTGGAAACTTTGGCCATTATTTATGCTTTAAGGCGCTTTTCTGTTTATGTGAAGGGGCTTCCGTTTAAGATTGTAACATACTGTAGCTCGCTTACGCTTACGTTGAATAAGAAAAATGTGAACCCCCGGATTGCGAGGTGGGCTTTGGAATTAGAGAATTACGATTACACTGCCCAGCATCGTAGTGGTGCTAATATGGGGCACGCTGATGCTTTAGTCGGTATTTTGTAGTTGCTGTTGTGGATTGATGAAGATGTTGATTTTCAGCTACGAGCCGCGCAAAGTCGTGACCCGATTATCATGCGACTTAAGCAGGAACTTATGGAGGGGGAACACAAGTGGTATGTCATGGAAGATGGAATTGTTTTCCGAAAGACAGGAGAATGTCAAAAAAGATTTTATGTGCCTTCTGAGATGGAGACCAATTTAATACGCCACGTCCATGAGAAGATCGGACATTTAGGAATAACAAAGTGTTAAAATGCATTATTGGTTCCCAAGTATGGTGGATAAGATTTCGAAATACATAAGGAATTGCCTTAAGTGCATTATGTATTCAGCACCTGTTCGGACAAACGAGCAGAATCTGTTTAGTATCCCTAAGGAACCTGTTTCCTTTCATACTCTGCATTTGGATCATTTTGGTCCCCTTCCGTCCCTTCAGTCAAAGAGGAAGCATATCCTTCTGATTGTGGATGCTTTCACAAAATTTACTAAACTTCATGCTGTCAATTCCACCAGTACAAAGGAAGTTTGTGGCGCTCTTGATAAATATTTCAGTTATTACAGTCGACCTTCCCGGATCATCACAGACAGGGGAACATGTTTTACATCTCTGGAATTTTCTGCTTATCTTCTGAAACACAATGTCACTCATGTTAAGACAGCAATGGCATCCCCACAGGCGAATGGACAGGTAGAGCGTGTTAATCGCACGTTAACGGGGTTTCTGAGTAAGTTAAGTGAACCTCTTCAGCATTCTGATTGATTCTTAAGGTTGGAACAAGTTGAATACGCCCTTAATAACACTGTGCACAGATCCATTAATACTACTCCGAGTAAACTTCTTTTTGGTGTCGACCAGAAGGGTACAGAAGTTGATAAGTTGACGGAATTTTTAGAGGAGAAAGAAATAAGTACGATAAGCCGTGACCTCCCGCAAATTAGGAATGAAGCTTCCGAGAAAACGCGCCAACTTCAGGACTACAATTTTAATCGCTTTAGTATATCACATAAACCGGCGCGAGAATATTCCGTAGGTGACTTTGTAGTTATGAAGAATGTTGACACTTCAGTAGGAAAGAATAAGAAATTAATTCCGCGATATAACGGGCCATACGTAATTCACAGAGTTCTTCCGCATGATAGGTATATTTTACGAGATATTGAAGAATGTCAAATCACTCAGCTTCCTTATGACGGAGTGGTTGAAGCTAATCTCTTACGGATGTGGAAAGAGAAACCTTCAGAGGCAGTCTGATTCAGAAAGTGACACTTCGGTAATAATAACTCTAATATTAAGATTTCAGAAGAATAATGTATTTCCGTATTTCTGTTCCGGGCCGAGGTCGGCCCTAGTGTCAGATTGGCCGAATTGTAGTATAGAAATGGAGAAAGGTATTAGTCTAGTTCTGAACCATAGCCTAAACTCAAACCGCCGGCAGTTCGGATCGCTTCCATGTACAAAAAATGTAAATCCGAATTGCCGGTGGTGCTTAAGTTCGGATCTATAGGCGAGAGAGCGAGAGAGCGAAAGAGACGCGATGCGCGTCGAGATGGAAAGATGATGAAATGAGGAGTTAGTTAAGCAAGGGAAGCGAAGCCGAAACAACGAGATTGTTAAGTAAAGATTAATTAATAAAAAAAGTGTTTTACTAAATTACCTAGTCCTGCCATAAGTTCTGTCACATAATTTCTCACATTGGCAACAACTTTATTTTATGAGTGACATTTCAATATCGGCCAGTTTTATAAACGTCATAATGTTGTTGACAGTTGATGGTCATTTAAAGTGTGTTCGTTAACGTGTGAAGATGGAATGGGGTGTAATAGAAAACCGAACTGCAGTGATTGCACTACATAAGTGTGGAAAATCCGCGAGTGAAATTTTCAAGTTGTTGTGCCCGTTAAAAATAACGCAAAGATTTGTGTATCGTGCGATCCAGAGATATAACGCGATCCAGACTATTGAAGATCGACCTCGTTCTGGACGTCCGCGTGATGTACGTTCTTCTGCTGCCATCAAAGCGGTCGAGAGTCGAATTCGTCGAAATCCGCTTCGTAAACAACGAATCATGGCTCGAGAGATGAACATCTCCACCCGAAGTATGTCTCGCATCATAAAATCTGACCTCGGGATGAGTGCCTTTCGACGATCAACGGGACATTTGCTGACTGAGCAGTTGAAGCAAATTAGGAGCACCAGATCGAAAGAGCTACTTCGGCGGTACGGCAACAACAAACATCGAGAAATTTTATTTACCGATGAAAAAATTTTTACGGTGGAGGAACATTTCAACCGCCAAAATGATAAGGTGTATGCCCACAGCTCCATAGAAGCCCGAGAAGTTGCCACTAGGGTACAGCGAGGACATCATCCAGCATCAGTCATGGTATGGTGGGGTGTCAGCTACGAAGGGGTCACCGAGCTTCATTTTTGCGAAAAAGGCGTAAAAACTGCAGCGAAAAATTATCAAACGGACATCCTGGAGGGATGTGTGAAGCCGCTGAACTCTACGCTATTCAACAATCGACATTGGGTTTTCCAGCAAGATTCTGTGCCAGCCCACAAAGCTCGAACCACACAAGCGTGGTTGGAAACCAATATTCCACAGTTTATAAGGGCGACGGAATGGCCTTCTGGGCGCCCAGATTTGAATCCCCTGGACTACAAACTGTGGGCGGAGTTAGAGTCCATGGTGTGCACGAGACGACACCCAAATATCGAGAGCCTTAAGCGATCTTTGACAGAAGCAGTAGCTAATTTTCCGCTAGAAACAGTGCGTACTGCTATCGATGACTGGCCCAACAGATTAAAGAGCTGTGTTAAGGCTAAAGGCGGCCACTTTGAATAATTTGTTGCTTATTTTACTTCCATTAGTATACCAAAATAAAATATATTTTCCTTTGTCAAAAACTCTTTTTCATTTATACAAAAATTGCCCATATACGTGTGACAGAACTTATGGCACGACTAGGTATAATAAATTTATTTTTTAATAGTGAGTGTGTTTTCCACTGTTTTGTATTGTCTCAAAAATTCGGCTGGGAATTGAGCTGTATAATTTTTGAACGTAGTCCAAAGGAATATTCCTCCATTCTCTCATTATTCCTTCAATAAGGGATGATCTGCTGTCGTACTGCTTGCTGTTTGCGTACACACGTCGAGATAAGTATCCCACAAAATCTCGATGATATTCAGATCGGGAGATAACGCTGCCCAGTCCAAAACACGAAGATTTTCTTCTGAAAACCAGTTTCTGACAAGCTTCGCAGTATGTATAACTTCCGTTATTTTAATCTTCTCCTACATTAAAAGCTCCTTATATTTTTGAGCGTTTTGTTTTCCATCAAGAACTACTAAATCGACCACGCCGTTGTGGGACACAGCGCCCCATACCATTACGGAACCAAATGCTGTCTGTCGTCGTGAGGGAAATCGCTTTTCTTTTCTCATATCGTGAAAATAGAAAGAATAACCATCAGGACCATCAAGACAGAAACGCTTTTCGTCAGTAAAAATAATTTTTTGTCATTCTGTTGTCGAATCCATATATTTTCGACAAAATGCCAAACGCTGTTCTTGGTGAACCTTCTTTAAAACTGGTTTTCTTGCCATTTTCATTCGTTTTAAATGTGGATATTCTTTTAAAATGCATTGTACTGTCCTTAGGCTAGCAGATGTTCCTGCTCTGTTGGCTATTTCTCTCGCTATGAGTGGTTTATTGGATGCAAGTCTCAATAAACTGCGGCGTTCTCTTTCCGTTGTTGCAGTTTTAATTCCCCCTTTCTCTTTTTCCCATAATTTTCCGGATCGCGCAGGTAATTCAAAATCACGGCATGACTTCTCCCCAGTTGTCTTCCAATTTCTCTAGTTGAGCAGCCTGTATCCTTCAATATTTTAATTTAATCAATTTCGAAAGCCGTTAAAGTTGTTCCTTTTCCCATTTAAATAATATTTAAATCTTTCTCAAAAACTGTTCATGCACAAAATTACAAAGAAATCCAATAACCCGAAAATTTCCTCTTTAAGGAAGTCTATCCGCCAGAAATAACGAAATTGTACTGATGGTCATAAACAGTTGTCGCGCTTTTGAATACTATTTCAGGCAATTTAATTGAATTTTACTACGTAATTATGGAATTCTTAGAAAAATTGGGTTGGTCATACACAGTTGTCGTGGAGTGTATATACAGGGTGTTTGGTACTCCTAGATATATTTGGAGAAAAAAATTGTTCTACGGAGATGGTCAATTTTCCATATCCGCGGAGATACAGGGTGATCAAGAAAAGGGTTTCGGACCTTTACCCTCACTCACTCAAAACGCTATATCTTGAAAACTAATAATCACAATTCAAAGTGTTATAGCTTGTTTCTTAGGGAATCGAATTACCTTTCATTTGGTGTAATAATAAAAAAACCCATTATAAAAATGTCATTTTTATGTGCCATATTATTGTCTACAAATGATGCACACATACTTAAGGTTTCCCCGTTTTCCAGGTAATAAGCGAAAATATATATGGCTTAAAAATTAAATGTGCCATAAAGCAACCCTCGTTCTAAAAAACCTGCCTGAAATGTTGTTAAACTGAAATATTTTTATTGTCCTTTAATTACTATTTAAATTATCGAGGAGTGTCCTTTAATTAGTATTCAAATTATCAAGGAAATGAATTAAATTAAAACGAGTTTCAACACAATATTGATTTGCCCAAAAGGATGGATTTTTGCAATTGGCTCCTTGAACGACAACTAAATGACGAAAATTTTATGAACAATATTCTTTGGACGGATGAGTCCCAATTCACCAGGGACGGTATCACAAACTTCCACAACTTACACACCTGGGCGGAGAACAATCCACATACAAGAAGAGAGGCATCATTTCAGCACAGATTCAGTGTCAATTTATGGGCAGGTGTGATTGGTGACGATTTCATTGGTCCTATTAGGGTTCCGCCTACCTTAAATTGTTCCAATTACTTGCATTTTTTGACAAATGATCTACAGAAGTTATTGGATGATATGCCACTGCAACAATTGGCTTCCATGTTTTACCAACATGATGGTGCGCCAGCTCATTACGGCCGACAAATAACAGATTAGTTAAATTCCAATTATAGCAATCGCTGGATCGGTAGAAATGGACCGATACACTGGCCTGCAAGATCTCCTGATTTAACTATTATGGATTTCTTTGTATGGGGACGGATAAAGGACCTTGTCTACGCAACGGAAGTAGTAACGTTGCAGGATCTAAACAGTTAAGGAGTATGAACACAAAGAGAACACTGGCAAAACTAGCTTTAGCGTGCATTCAAAATGAAGGTGGCCATTTTGAACATTTATTGTAATTAAGGAAATTTGAAATAAACCATAAAAACCATTCTTTAGTTCTTTTAGTTCAAGCGGAGAGTGTTGATCAACATATTCTTGTTTTTTTGATAAAAGTGCTAAATTATTGGAATGATAGTTTTTGCTAAACTATGAAACTTATGCAATGCAAGTGTATACATTTTTTATAGGCAATAATATGGCACATAAAAAAACAACATTAAAATGACATTTTTATAATGCGTTTTTTGAGAAAAACTACATTAATCCCAGAATTTTGAGGGTCAAAGTATCAAAAATTTGTATTCTGATGCAAATACCTCAGGATTGGGTACAGTTACAATGCGGACTATTACACCAAATGAAAGGTAATTCGATTCCCTAAAAAACAAGCTATAACACTTTGAATTGTGATTATTAGTTTTCAAGATATAGCGTTTTGAGTGAGTGAGGGTACAGGTCCGAAACACTTTTCTTGATCACCCTGTATCTCCGCGGATATGGAAAATTGACCATATCCGTAGAACAATTTTTTCTCCAAATATATCTAGGAATAACCCCTTACAAGGTGGTGCACGGAGTACCAAACACCCTGTATATATGTATACCCTCCGAATTCCGCTTTTTATTGAAATGTGAATAAGGTAATCAAGTTTTTTTCTTTAATAATTTTTGACTTTTATTAAGTAAGCTCCTAAAAACACTCACGAATAAATGTGCAAAAATCCAATATCAGGAGTTGAAGGGGGGCTGAGATACAGGTACCGAAGTGGGCTGAGATACAGGTACCGAAGTGGGCTGAGATACAGGTACCGAAGTGGGCTGAGATACAGGTACCGAAGTGGGCAGCGTTTTTCCTATAGCAGATACATATGTAGGAGGAATTCGGATCTGATCCCCAAACAAAAAGTTTCTGACGCCCGAATTGAAAGGGTGTACCGTAAAATAGTAATTTAAAAATGAAAAGCACTTACATACGTGCGACGGTACTAAAAAATTATCATCCGTACTTTCGTTCTGCGATCGCTGGAATTAATCCTACTAAATTTAGGTTAACAGCTTTCGATTTAGGGTAAGAGATATGTAATTTAATTGTTGAGCATCATTACTAGATGTATTGCAAATATATATTAAATTTACCTTTCTCATCAGAAACTAAATTTTATCTGCACTTAGCGGCTTAATGCGCATGCTGATTCCCGAAGCGGCAAATATTGACTTTCACTGATCGAACTACTGTTAGAAATACGTCTGATGTATGTAGCTTTATACTCGTAATAATTTTGCCGTCAAAAATCTTCTTACACACGTTTTTTTCCAATTCCTATAAATATTTCACCACAAATACACAAGTTGACACGCAGCACCTCAAAATTCAAGAATGAAGATCAATTGTTTTGCATAATTCCGTTCTCCTCCATTCATTCCCTTACAAAATTTCCGATCAGTTCTCAACATCCACATATGCCAAAATTCTATGCCTATAGCGTCGAACCGAGATCGAAGACAAATATTTATGTGTGCATGCGACTTTTTCTGTCAATCCGTGTGCGTGTATTTTTATGATTCTAATGAATGAATAAAAATAACTTTCTCGACTGGGCTTACACTGCCTAGTATTGACATATGTTAAAATCGGTGCATTTCGCCGCCATTCTTACATGGTTTTTGTACAGACTAAGAACACACCACTAAGAAAAAATTTAAATGTTAGCATAAAGCAATTAATTAGCAAAAAGATAGAACGACCATGTGCAAATTACTGTACTGTCTTTTGAACAATAAAGGAACTTTACAGTGATTTATGTTCTGACTAAATGTGACTCGTTTTTGGCCTTAACAGTTTTTCTAGCAGTTCTTTCGTTCTATTGTAAAAAAAATCTGCCCCGCTGGTTTGCGCACTAGGTAAACTTAACCTGAAAAATGTACTTCTTTCACCGAATTTGTTGGCGGCGCAACTAAATTGATCTATAGTGACAGCATGGAAAAAAAAATCCTCTGACAATAGTATGGTAACAGATTTAAATCTGTCAAATGTGTGTTAATTTTTGGTTGAAGAGCATGGAAAAAGCGAGGTCTACAGTTGCAGTAGCTTGTTCGCAGCTTTGTTTTGACAGTTTCCGAAGGCAATCGCTGTTGGCATGCTTCCAACTAACATGATAATCATTGCAAATTTTTTTTTCAAATTTAAAGCGTTCTATCGTAAATATACCTAACAGACGGAATTAAAAAAAAAAAATGAGTGCAAAACTGCAATATTTTGCATCTTAAAGGGCAAAAACGAGTCACATATTTTTCAGACTAGAAATCACTTAAATTTAAACCGTTTTCTGTTCTGCAAAAACATTGCCACGCTTTTATCCTTTGATTTTTCTAGAAGTTAGGCTTATATCTTTGTTGAAATTACCTTTTTTTTGTGGGAACTTAGAATTATCGTAGGTTTTTTTGTGGGAGTTGAGAAATTTGCTATGCTTTTTTGTGGAAGATTGTTTGATTCTAATTAGGAGAGAGGGAAGAGAGAGAAGCAGTGATTTATGCAAATGTTATCCACTTTATCTATCAGAATATCAAACTGTGAAATTTCGTGTACAAAAATTGAGTATGACAGCACCGTACTCGTGGCCGCCGGTTTTGAGTTATGATGTAGATACTTTCTCTCTCTAATCCAGCACAGAGACTGTTAACATAAACAAAAATTCACATCTGCCCAGCTAGCCCCCCCACTTTATTGAAAAATAACGAAAAAATTACAGAATTATGCGCTATTTATGCGCTCTCGAAAACACAAAGAAAAAAATTTTGCGCTCATTTGGTTTAGTAAGAATTGATTATTTTAAGGTGGGGGGGCTGAGTAGGCAGCAAGCTGCCCCCCCCCACCTCTAAAAAATGACATAATTGAAAAAATAAATACACACGAATTATGCGCTATTTATGCGCTCTCAGAATCCGGCAAATTCGATTTTCGCGCTACGTCCTTTCAAGGACCTCCCATACAACTCAAAAGCTCCGAAAACAGTAAAACAGAAATGCCTACTCGAACAACGCAAAATCGTACCAAGTAATGATGCACGATCGATATGTGATTTATGCGCTCTCAGAATCCGGCAAATTCGATTTTTGCGCTACGTCCTTTCAAGGACCTCCCACACAACTCGAAAGCTCCAAAAACAGAAATGCCTATTCGAACAACGCAAAATCCTACCAAGTAATGATGCACGATCGATATATGATTTATGCGCTCTCAGAATCCGGCCAATTCGATTTTTGCCCTACGTCCTTTCAAGGACAATGATTTATGCGCTCTCAGAATCCGACCAATTCGATTTTTGCGCTACGTTCTTTCAAGGACCTCCCATACAACTTGAAAGCTCCGAAAACAGTAAAACAGAAATGCCTACTCGAATAACGCAAAATCCTACCAAGTAATGATGCACGATCGAAATATGATTTATACGCTCTCAGAATCCGGCAAATTGGATTTTCGCGCTACGTCCTTTCAAGGACCTCCCATACAACTCGAAAGCTCCGAAAACAGTAAAACAGAAATTCCTACTCGAACAACGCAAAATCCTACCAAGTAATAATGATAAAAATATAGCTGTAAATATTGCAAAAAAAATCATTTCTTCAAAATGATAATGAACACTTCCGCGCATGGTTTATCCAAACATGTTTATTTTGCCAGAGCGAAAATTTTATCAGAGATTTTTGAAGCCAAGCAAACATTTAACGATTGTTACCTAATGAATTGCGAAGTGTCAGTAGGATATCTTTTTACCAGAATTTTTCATGACGTACCTAGTCTAAAAGAAACCACCTCATGTGATGCATGTGGCAATAATTTAGAAAAATCGATTCCAACTCTCCAAGTAAGTTGTCCTAATTTTTCAAATTCAATTGAAAATAGTTTTATGCTGAAGCCAAAACGCTGCCATCAAAAAAACGTTGGAACCCAAAATGAGGAATGTAATGGAACACAAATTACGCAAATTTCTGAGATTGGCAAGTATAACTACTATAACATAAATTAATTATATACGCATAATATATATATAGCGAAAACGTCGAAAAGTCGCAAACAGAATATGTATACATTGGAGCTTTTCGACGTTTTCGCAATAAATGAACAAAAGTTTCTAGTTCTCGAATTTCGGTTCACTTTTCTACATTGGCTAGATAAACCATAAAGCTAAATGAATATGCGAGATCTTTTAAATGATTTTAGTGGTTTGATTTAGTCTACAAATTAATACATTACTAGTTTTGGTAATACAGTTTTTGTAAAACAAATATGAGAGTTTTGGTAGTGAACGAAATTGTGTAATATGCATTCTTTTATATACGAGTTTATAATAAATTATATGTTATTATAATATTTATCAGTATTATAATAATTGTAATTTAATATTCTTGAACCGAATAAAAATATAATAACATAATAATAAAAAGTTAAGTTGGTAATTTTATGTACAGTCAGGTATTACTATACAGAAATCTGGATTATTGATTGCTGATTAAGCTTTCGAACTCAACCTAAATTAGGTTAGCTTTGTGGAACGATAAGATACTGGTCACTAACAAACACATTCTGTTCATATGAGCAATTCCTATTAATTTAATCTTCAGTGAAAAATATAATTTTCTACTACATTATAATACATACTACACTTTATAATTATCTTATTATTAAAAGAATTATCATTTTAATTCTTTTAATAATAAGATAATTATTAATTAATTCAACAAATTCAACAAATATTGAAATTCGTTTAATAATTTTTTAGTTCAAATGGTGTAATGATAATTGTATTGCAGGTCCCTCCATTATTTTAGAAATATACAACACCTACAACTGTAGTACTGAAGTGGAAATAAATAAAATTCCAAAAAAAACTGCAGTGCAGTTTTATGCAACAGGAATATTATTTAAGAGGAATAATAGTATTCCAATTGCCAAGACAACAATTTGAAAAAAATTCTGTTGGACATTTCACTGCAGTAAGCCTCCAGAACAACAACTGGATAGAATACGACGACTGCAAGAGGAGAGCCATGCGGCTTCCTGATAGTTTCAAAGCAAACACACAGATTGCAGTCTATAGCGTTTAAGAATATTTCATGTTTGTTTGTCTTATGATATCAATCAAATTCCTGTGAAGACCCCCTATAGGGGCATAGAACAGAAACAACTCTCTTCCATAAGGCGCGATCCTGAGCATCGGTTTTAAGCTGCTGCCAGGACTTGTTTATTCCTCTGGCCTCCTGCTCAACTGCTCGCTTCCGTGTGTTACATGGTCGTCCAACCCGACGCCTTCCTTGAGGGTTATAATCCAGAGCCAGTTTTGCTATGTCTCCTCTGGTTTCCTCAAAGTATGACCGATCCACTGCCACTTTCGCCGTTGAATCTCAATACCTATTTTAGTCTGGCCAGTTGTACTCCAAAGTTCGTCGTTGGAGATTACTTCTGGCCAGAATATTCCTAAAATGCGCCGAGGCATTGGTTTACGAAAGTCTGTAGTTTCTTGGTAAGTCGAACGGTCACTTTCCACGTAGTACAACCATATAACAACACGGATTTGACGCATGCGCCAAAACTCGCAGCTTCGTGCGAAGGGAGATCTCTCTTAACCTCCAGAAAGGGGAAAGGATACCGAAGGCCTGAAGAGCTTTATTTAGCCGAGCCTCAACATCCTTTTCGGCTCCACCGTCCATGCTGACAATGCTTCCGAGATAGTAAAAATCTTGCACCTCTTCCACATCCTGTCCATTAAGAACAATCGGTGTGCTTGCGTTCGAACCCATGTACATGTACTTGGTTTTACGCACATTTATTTTCAGTCCCGCCTGTTTACATTTAGAATGCAACGAGCGAACATTTGACTCCAAGTCCGAACGGGTATGTGCAAGCAAACACACGTCATCAGCATAATCAAGGTGACTTAAGATGTTAAATAGTCTCCATTGAAGACCTTTACCTTCCCCACCTTCCAGTGCAGCTTTCAAGATGTCATTTATTACCACCAGAAACAGGGCTGGTGATAATATGCAGCCTTGTCTGACACCCGTTCGCACAGGGAAGCTCTCGGACAGCTCTGTCGGTACAAGACGACCCTTTACGGAATCCAGCCTGATACACTTCGAGAGTGCTCTCGACGACATCACTAATCCTATTGAGAATTACCTTAGCCATAATTTTTGATACGGCAGTAAGTAGACATATATACCACGCCAATTGCCACAATAACGAAGGTCGCCCTTCTTCGGAATTTTCCCAATGACGCCCTCCTTCCATTCAGTCGGATATCTTCCATCATTCCACACCTTAGTGAAGAGTGGGAGGAGTATATCGGCTGTTATTTCCGGGTCCGCTTTGAGGAGTTCGGTTGGTAGTCCGTCTATACCTGCAGCTTTCCTTCCCGCCATTGACCGAATGGCGGAAACTATCTCTTCCTTATCTGGGGGATCGTCCCTAATAAAGGATTGTTGCGGTTGGATGTTTGGAAGTTGTTCTGTTTCCGGAATATCTTCCTCTGACCAGATGTTTAAAATATTATGATATATAATTCAATAATTTAATTTTCATTTGTTAATGAAATATTTTATGTTATTTAATAAATAATGAATTAAAATTTAAGCTTTTTATGAAAATAGCAATATGATGATTTTTAACGGTTATTATCGATCGCGCATCATTACTTGGTACGATTTTTTGTTGTTCGAGTAGACATTTCTGCTTTACTGTTTTCGGAACTTTCAATTTGTATGGGAGGTCCTTCAAAGAGCGTAGCGCGAAAATCGAGTTTGACGGATTCTGAGAGCGCATAAATCATAAATCGATTGTGCATCATTACTTGCGTTGTTCGAGTAGGCATTTCTGTTTTACTGTTTTCGGAGCTTTCGAGTTTTATGGGAGGTCCTTGAAAGGACGTAGCGCAAAAATCCAATTTGCCGGATTCTGAGAGCGCATAAGTCACAAATCGATCGTGCATCATTACTTGGTAGGATTTTGCGTTGTTCGAGTAGGCATTTCTGTCTTACTGTTTTCGGAGCTTTCGAGTTTTATGGGAGGTCCTTGAAAGGACGCAGCGCAAAAATCCAATTTGCCGCATTCTGAGAGCGCATAAATCACATATCGATCGTGCATCATTACTTGGTAGGATTTTGCGTTGTTCGAGTAGGCATTTCTGTTTTACTGTTTTCGGACCTTTTGAGTTGTATGGGAGGTCCTTGAAAGGACGTAGCGCGAAAATCGAATTTGCCGGTTTCTGATTCTTTTAAAGCTTTTGATTCTAGCGAAGGATATAAACAAGTACTTGTCCTCATTAAACATTGCCTTTTAGCAACTGATTTGGAATTATTTCTTCCAAATCATGCAAAACTATCGAACTACGTGCAGAAGTAGGATCACATTCAGTCTACATATAATTTTCATTGAAAATAACATGAAAATCTATTTACGTGGTAAAACGTTAAGATGACAGATGTTAATATGTTAATAAATTAAGTAAACTTTAACATACACAGCACGACTCTAGAACATCGTTATTATAAAAGTAATTGATTTTTAACGAAAGGGAAGTCAAAGTTTCTGAGTTCCAGTAAAATCATTAATAACAATAAAGTTTGTGTAGGAAAGTTGATAAACGTGTTTTATCTAAGGTTTGCGTTAAAAATAATTGCTAAAAAACGTTAAGTAAGAGATGTCTAATAAAGGAAAGGAAATTGAATTTGGGGAACGGAAAATTATCGTGGATTTGTGGAAAAGAGGTACGTCATATCGTGAAATAGGTGCAATAGTCAGCAGAAGCCATTCATCTGTCCAACGAGTCGTAAACCACTTCAAAAACACAGGAGTTTTGGTTTCAAAACCCAGATCTGGCCGTCCTTCAAAGTTGAGCCCTCAGCAAACGCGGAGTTTGCTCCGAACGATGAAGACGAATCCTAGATTAACTGCAGCTGATATGACAAAGGACATCAAAGCAAAGCACCGCAAGTTTATTTCTGATGATGGTGTTCGTAAAATTCTTAGGAAATATGGGTATCACGGACGCGTTGCCCGTAGAAAGCTTATAACAACAGTAAACAGACTCAAGGGGCTGGCGTTTGCTAAGAAGCACATAAATAAGCCAAAAGAATTTTGGAAACAAGTTATTTTCTCGGATGAAAGTAAATTTTGTATTTTTGGAATCAAAGGTCGGAAGATTGTTTAGAGAAAAACTGGCGCGGCCTTCGACGTAAAAAATCTCTGTCCAACAGTAAAGCACGGTGGTGGCGGTGTTATGATATGGGGGTGTATAGCTAGTGGAGAAGTTGGAAAAATGGAGTTTATTGAAAGTATTATGAATAAAATAGACTACCTTAATATTCTCAAGCGCAATTTGAAGAAAAGTGCAGAACATTTGGGCTTAAGCTACAACTTTTACTTTCAAGACAACGACCCTAATACTGGAGACACACTGAGGAGTTTAAAAGAAGCTTAGGCCAATTCAGAGTTTATGTGCCTTCAATCTCCTTAAATATGAAGCTTAAATCGAGTTTATCTCAATTGAAGAGCTCTTGTAATCTCGTTTCAGAATGAGGTTTGAGAACAAAAACCTCTTCCCATATTATGCCGAAAAAGCTTTATTTTACGCATCCCTGAAAAATATACCTGAAAATACCCAGAGGAAATTTTTGAACTGTCACTCGTATTTCGATTTTGACAGTTGCAAAATGGAAGGCAGAGCAACAAAACTAGCAAAACTAATTCGTTTCGGTAAAAAGAATCTACACATACCACGTTGATAAATATACTGCGCTATGCAATCGCGTATAGTTCTTCCTTCTACCTCCCCAGTTGCAATTAAGTTAGACATACACCCGAAAACATCCACGACAGAAGCTATAAAGTGCCATCTAGAATCATCTAGAATAGTCGAAAACATCCACGACCGTAGCTTCTAGAAAAAGAGGAAATGGTATAAAACCACGGTAGCTCTCAGCAGCCACTGAGTGAATCAGAGACATCTGAACGCGACGGTAGTAAAAGCGATAGAAAGCGAAATATCGGTAGTGCGTTTTAAGGCGAATTAAGTTAACGTGAAAATTAAGTAAAAAGACTGCGAATAATAAATTATCTATTAGTTTTAAACGAATTGTGTTTTACTTGAAATCGGCGAACCTCTAGCTCGCAACAATTGGTGTCAGAAGAGTGGGATTTCAAGGATAAATTCGGGTTAAAAATCGCGAGTGAAATTACAATTCTCGAACGGATAATTTTGTGAGAGCGAAAAAGTGAAACTAAAATTCTCGAACGGACAGTGAGAATTTTGTGAAATCGAATATTCTCGAGTGCTCTAGTGAACAGTGACTTTAATTAGCGAAGTAAAATCGCGGAACTAAAATTCTCGAACGGACAAGTGAGAATTTTGTGAATTCGAATCGCGGAAAAACTTGAAATAATCGGTAGTGAAAATGCCGCGTTATCTAAAGGACTTAAAAGTAACGGAGCTGAAGGAAGAGCTCAGTAGACGCGAGTTATCTACGACAGGGAGCAAGTCTGAACTTGTCAGTCGTATGATCGAGACACTAGAGGCTGAGGGTGAGGATGCAGATAGTTTTGAGATCCAAATCGAAGAAGCTCGTAAAGATGAGTGCTCTGGTACATCGGATGCATTAACACAGTTAATACAACAAATGATGAACAAATTAGATCAACAATCTGCGGACATGAATCAGAAATTAGAGCAACAATCAGTGGACATTAAGCAACAATCTGCGGACATTGAACAACAATCTGCAGACATGAATCAGAAATTAGAGCAACAATCAGTGGACATTAAACAACAATCTGCGGACATTAATCAGAAATTAGAGCAACAATCAGCGGACATTAATCAGAAACTGGACCAACGAAGTCAGCTGTCAGCGGACCTCAATGAAAAATTAGATCAGACCTCAAAGGACCTCAACCAAAAATTGGAGCAGCAAAATAATAAAATAGACACCATGGGTAAGGCAATAGAAGCAAACGTAGAGAAGAAACTTCGAATTTTCGAAGAAGAAGTCGAACGTTTAAAAAGAGACTTCGATAACGTCAAAGCGACTAGAGTTATCAAGGCAGAACACGTTGCGCACAAGGGTCTCAAGGCTCCAATCTTCGATGGACAAACACCGTGGGCTATTTATAAGACCCAATTTGAGGCAGCCGCAAGAAACAACCATTGGAATGATCTAGAACGGGGAACAGCTCTTATATTGGCGCTAAGAGGTCCACCAGCAGAGGTTCTTCAAACGATTCCGCAGGAGCAACAACAAGATTTTTCAACGTTAGTCCAGACATTGGATCTTCATTATGGCAGTGACCACATGCGAGAGATCTACAAAACGCAACTGTACAACCGAACTCAAAAGAATGGTGAAACACTTCAAGAGCTGGCACGCGATATTGAACGACTCACACTATTATCGCTGCCTAATGCGCAAACAGAGCAACGCAACGATACAGCTGTTTTCGCATTTAACAATGCTGTACAGGACAGAGAGCTGCAACCGGCGTTAAAACTGGCAGGTAAGAAAACGATTGGCGAAGCCTTAGTATATGGGCTGACGTTCGAAGCTGCCAAGCAAAGCTCGCGGAGTAACTATCGAGTTCGAGAAATAGTAGAAGAATGTGTGTGCCAGAAAGCCGAGTACACCAAGCGGAGCGAAGGATCTGGTGCTCCCCGATGCTGGAATTGTGGACAGGCAGGACACTTAAGACGCGACTGCCGCAAACCCAGAAAAGCGATCAACTACTGTTCCGGCTGCGCTGCTAAACAAAGAGGAGGAAGGGGCGAACCGTCACGAGAGCACGCTTCGCCTAATGACAGTCCGGGAAACGAGTAAAGGCCAACTTCATGGGGCAGAAGTTGGCTGGTAGAATCGACGCCCCCGGAACCATCATCGCAGTTTCTCGACTACATCGTTGTGAAAACGACTTATGTATGAGTGGTCGAGTCGGCAAATTAAACTGCATCATAACAGTCGACACAGGCGCAACACGGTCAGTGCTAAGATCTGACCTCGTAGATCGTACTTGGCTTCACAACACCAAGAAGTACGCACTTCGCACTGCTACAGGAGAAACTACAACGGTCCATGGAGAAATAGCTCGTGACATACAGCTTGGGGATTTGACCTTCTCGCATGTATTCGTGGTAGCTGACATTACCGATGAGTGTATCCTTGGAATGGATTTTCTGAAACCACACGGTATCCAGCTGGACTTAGGACAACGAATAATGAAGTGGCGGAATATTGAAATCCCGATGGAAATAACATCCTCCAACACAACAAAGCTACGAGTTGTATTGTGCGAAGATGCGGATATACCAAAGTCATCCGAGAATGTTATTTGGGCAGAGCTCGATGGTGATCCCGATTCTACCTCATAGAACCGGAAACGACACCTGCATTACGAAGTCTAATACTAGGAAAGAAGAGTACCATTAGCGAAACAAGGAGAAGTCAATTCAATGGTCAAAACTATGGAGCATCAGGGAATCATCGAAGAATCAAAGAGCCCGTGGATATCGCCAGTAGTGCTGGTAAAGAAGAAGGACGGCAGTACCCGTTTTTTGTGTGGACTACAGGCGACTGAACGATGTTACGAAAAAGGATAGCTATCTACTACCTAGAATCGACGATATCATGGACACCCTGACCGATGCTAAATGGTTCTCAACGTTGGATCTGAAGAGTGGTTACTGGCAAGTGGAGATAGATGAAAAAGATAGAGAGAAGACAGCATTCTCTGTCGGCAGTGGACTGTGGCAGTTCATCGTAATGCCATTTGGCCTGTGCAATGCTCCAGCTACGTTTGAAAGACTGATGGAATTCGTTTTGCGTGGCCTGAGTTGGAAAACTTGTCTCGTTTACCTAGATGATGTGATCGTTATCGGAAAAACATTCAAAGAACACCTAAAAAATCTGCAGGAAGTCTTCCAGCGACTGCGAGCGGCAAAATTAAAACTGAGTCCGAAAAAGTGCACTTTGTTTAGTGCAGAAGTCAAGTACTTAGGTCACATCGTTTCAGCTGATGGCGTAAAGACGGATCCGGAGAAGATACTGGCGGTGAAAAATTGGCCTACTCCGAGTGATAAACACCAGTTGCGCAGATTCCTAGGCTTAGCGACATATTACCGTCGATTCGTAAAAGACTTTGCCAACACGGCGAAATGTCTGCATCAGTTAACGGAAAAAGGAAAGTCATTTACATGGAGTCAACAGTGCCAGGAAGCATTTGAGAAAATAAAAGACCAACTCTGCGACTCCCCAGTTCTGGCGTACTCAAAACCAGGTTACGGTTTCATCATAGATACTGAATGTCGGTATCGGAGCAGTGCTATCACAGGAGATCGACGGGCAGGAGAGAGTGCTATCATACTACAGCCGAATACTCTCAAAAGCAGAAAGGAACTATTGCGTAACTCGCCGAGTGCTATTAGCCATTGTAGAAGCAACGAAACATTTTCACAAATATCTCTATGGTCAAAAGTTCCTTCTTCGAACGGATCACGCATCGCTTAAATGGCTACTTCAGTTTAAGAACCCCGAAGGCCAAGTAGCCAGATGGATTGAAAGGCTCGAATCCTACGATTTTGAAATTGTTCATCGAAGAGGAAGAATCCACGGTAATGCCGATGCGCTTTCACGTCGTCCTTGTCCACCGAACTGCAAGCATTGTCACCGTATAGAAGGAAAAGAAGCCGGAGAAACCATTCAGAGGATAACGACCGAATCAAAGAATGGATGGAATCAGCAAGAACTGGAGGATGCTCAACGTAAAGATCCAGCTATTTCGCCGATCATGGCATGGAAGGACGAAATGAAACGACCTGAGTGGAAAGACATCTCACAATTTAGCGAAACCCTAAAGTGTTATTGGGCACAATGGAACTCCCTTCACCTAGACGCTGACGGAAAGTCGTATCACATGCAAACCATCGTCCCGCATTGTAAAGTCGAGGAGGTTTTGAAGGAATATCATGGAGGTACCTCCGGTGGGCATTTGGGTGTAAATAGAAACTTGGCAAAGATACGAGAAAGGTTCTATTGGATCCACCTCCGAGATGATGTCGAAAACTGGTGCCGTAAATGTACTGCGTGTGCATCGAGTCAGGGCCCACACCGCAGATCAAAGGGAGAAATGCAGCAATGCAATGTGGGAGTCCCATTTGAGAGAATTGCTGTGGATATTGCTGGATCATTTCCGGAATCAGAAAATGGTAATCGCTACATTCTAGTGGTCATTGATTATTTCAGCAAATGGCCTGAAGCTTACGCAATACCGAACCAAGAAGCAGTAACCGTCGCCGAACAAATTGTTACCAACTGGGTGAGCAGATTCGGAGCTCCACGTGAACTACACTCCGATCAAGGGCGCAATTTTGAATCTCAAATATTCAAACACGTGTGCCAAATGCTTGGAATAAACAAAACGAGGACAACTCCATTACACCCACAGTCCGATGGAATGGTGGAACGTTTCAATAGGACATTGAACTCAAACCTATCCAAACTCGTCAGCGAGAGGCAACAGGACTGGGACCAGCATATCCCTCTATTTTTAATGGCCTATAGAACATCGGTGCATTCAACAACAGGAGAAACTCCGTCCCGAGTCATTTTCGGAAAAAATATTCGAGTCCCTGCGGAACTAATGTTTGGAGTGCCACCAGACCAACCAACCAATGCTAAAGATTACGTCTCGGATCTTCGATGTCGACTAAAGACAATTTATAACCTGGTCAGAGATAAAATTGATTTGGCGACCGACCGTATGAAGACGAGGTATGATCAACGGGCGAATTCGTCAGGATTCCGAGAGGGCGATTTGGTTTGGTTATACAATCCCAAACGACAGAAGGGCAGATCTCCGAAACTATAGCGAAACTGGGAAGGTCCTTACCAGATCATCAACCGGTTAAATGATGTCGTCTATCGGATTCAACTACATCAAAAACCTCGTACTAAAATGAAAGTGGTACATCTCGACCGCCTAACAAAGTACCACGGTGCCATTGCGGAAGTGAACGACTCTGTTCGGGACGAACAGGGACTAAGGAGAGGGTAATGTTATGGATCTGGAAAACCGCCGATATTTCTAGAAAATACAAGATCAGTATCCCCTACTGTGTAAAACGCCATCTAGAACGTTCTAGCAAACACCCGACGGAACTTGAATAATCGAGACATACACCCGAAAACATCCACGACAGAAGCTATAAAGTGCCATCTAGAATCATCTAGAATAGTCGAAAACATCCACGACCGTAGCTTCTAGAAAAAGGGGAAATGGTATAAAACCACGGTAGCTCTCAGCAGCCACTGAGTGAATCAGAGACATCTGAACGCGACGGTAGTAAAAGCGATAGAAAGCGAAATATCGGTAGTGCGTTTTAAGGCGAATTAAGTTAACGTGAAAATTAAGTAAAAAGACTGCGAATAATAAATTATCTATTAGTTTTAAACGAATTGTGTTTTACTTGAAATCGGCGAACCTCTAGCTCGCAACAATATGTATTATCAATTATTGTTTATTTTCCACTTTTATAACAATATTACCTGTGATCTACAGATGCTAGTAATATTATTATATATTATTATTATTACTATATATTATTATTATTATATATTATTATATTATATTATTATTACTACACCCTCAAAAGATTTTTGAGTCATCCTGAAGCTGTCTTTGAATCTTCGTCATCAAAAGTGAGAACATCTTTTTCCCTGAACATTCCGCTTCGAGCATATTATTCAAAACATTTTGTGAATGCGTTATTGCGGATTGATTGTGCACTTACTTGGACCCAAATGGTACGGTGTAACCTCTGTGCACTTCTTTTTGCTGCAATTCGAAGCAACCTTGCGGCTCGTAATCGACGTCCTTTATTACGCGCAACGCTTATTGCTAAGACGCTCAAAGCAAACTGCATGCAAACATAATCAAAATATTTAAAATGGAATTCACGTAAACTAGCACTACTAAAGAGTCTCTATTCGGAATTTTGCGATATTTTACAATTAAATTCAATCCGAACGAAATTTGACGTTTAACAGACAGTTCGAAAACTCGATCTTGTGCAGTGTGTCACCTATTGCAGCTTGAAAAAGCTCAAAGCTCTTTGCGGCTTTGGGAAGAGGATTACGTCGCAGTGTGTCTCCAGTATGAACACTGCGGACATAGTAAGACTCTGGATGCTGTATAGTGCCCAAAATCAGCTTTATCAGTATTATACAGACAAGAAAGAATATCTTAAGGTGAACTAGAAAAAATATGATTACTCGATAGAATAACAACGCGCTCTTTGATATTCTTTGAGAAAACTGTCGGAACAGAGAATGTTTTCTACAAATCATTTCATTTTACTTTTCTATATATGATTCGATTTCACTTTTGCACTATGAACGTATGTGCTTGCCCTTCTACTTCTGCGTCGACCGGGATTTGAACTCACACCTTCGCATTACAAGACCAACACACTACCTACTAGGCTATACCCCAGCTGCTTGCCCTAAAGATGGCAAATTGAAACTCACTGGATCATGGGCTTATCACCCGTGATCTTAAGACCTAACTGATACGAGAAACGGATACAGCGCCTCGGATACGGACTGATTCTACGGTAACAACTTTTGGCATTCGAAAACGGACTATGATTGGCTTCTGGAACGTTCGAACATTGGATGACGGGGGAAGAGCTGGGGTTACTCGGTCCTTGCACCGCCAATCAGTGATCGACCGTAAAATGGAGCACTATCACATCCAAATCTTGGGCTTGAGCGAGGTCAAGTGGACAGGATCAGGAGAAGAACGAACCCCTAGTGGAAACACTATTCTGTACATTGGCCCTGAAAGTGAAACCAAAAATGGCGTGGCTTTCGTCCTTACACCGAGAGCGAGAAACAGTCTCATTAGCTGGGAACCAATCTCGGATAGGATTATCGTCGTCAGGCTCAGGACCAGTGTCAGAAACGTCACAATTATGCAGTGCTACGCACTAACTAATACCGCAACATCTGGTGACAAAGAAGAGTTTTATAGCCAACTGAGTGCCACCTTCGAACGTGTTCCAAGAGGTGATATTATTATCATCTCAGGAGATATGAACGCTCAGGTTGGATCAGACAACACTGGACTAGAACACGTCATGGGGAGGCATGATGACCCTTGAGTCAACGCGTTAAGACCTTGGATTAAGAGACCCGAAAACGGCGAATTATTTATGGAGTTTTGTAGTACTCGGCAAATGGTCATCGGAGGGACCCTTTTTCCACACAAGAGTCATCATAAAACATCTTGGGTTTCCCCTGATGGTGTTACTCAGAACCAGATCGACCATTTGGCTATAAGTCGCCGATGGAGAAGATGTCTCCTCGATGTGCGAGCGAAACGTGGAGCTGACGTGGGGAGCGATCACCACTTGATGGTTACCTGCTTGAGATTGTGTACAGCAGCTATCTGACGACCACAAATTCTTCAAATGAAGCGCAAGCTTAATGTGGATAACCTCAAGAGATCCCAACAAAAAACGCGAATACACCACTATTCTACGCAAAAATTCGTCCACATTGGGTGAATATGAAATGCGCACACTAGACGCCAATTAGGAGGCAACCAGAAACACGTTTCTAACTAGTGCTGAAGAATCTGTGGGATATGTGCAAAGCGGTGAGAAACCGTGGATGTCGCAAGACACATGGGGCAAGGTTGGCAATCGAAAAAAAGCCAAATTGGCAATCATCTCTCAACCCGATGTCAAGTAACGAACGCCCGTCCTGAGGCAGAACTATCGCGATGCTCAAATACAGCTTAAAAAGGCTGTTAGACGCGACAAGAGAAAGGCCATTGAAGATCTGGCAAACAAGGCAGAATCTGCGGCTTACCTTGGGGATATGGATTCACTGTTCAAAATCATGAAACAGTTGACGAACAGGAATTTCACCGCCAACCACCTGGTGAGAGAAGTCAACGGAACTCTCCTTAATATGAGTGAACACCAGTTGCGGCGATGGAAGGAATACTTCTCTGATATTTTAAACATCTTGTAAGAGGAAGATATTCCAGAAACAGAACAACTACCAAACATCCAACCGCAATAATTTCTGCCATTCGGTCAATGGCGGGAAGGAAAGCTGCAGGTATAGACGGACTACCAACCGAACTCCTCAAAGCGGACCCGGAAATAACAGCCGATATACTCCTCCCACTCTTTGCTGAGGTGTGGAATGAAGGAATATATCCGAATGAATGGAAGGAGGGCGTCATTGTGAAAATTCCGAAGAAGGGCGACCTTCGTTATTGTGGCAATTGGCGTGGTATATGTCTACTTAGTGCCGTATCAAAAATTATGGCTACGGTAATTCTCAATAGGATTAGTGATGTCGTCGAGCACTCTCGAAGTTTATCAGGCTGAATTCCGTAAAGGGTCGTCTTGTACCGACCACACAAATACCCTACGGATAATATTATAGCAGTCAGCCGAAATGGGTTCGCTACCACATCTCATTTTTGTGGACTTCGAGAAGGCTTTCGACAGCGTTAAGCGAGATTACATATGGAATGCTTTGCGTAGGAGAGGTATTCCAGATAAGGTCATAGCTATGATTAAAGGATCCTACGAAGATGCAAGGTGTCGCGTCTTGCATAGAGGAGAGCTGTCCGAGAGCTTCCCTGTGCGAACGGGTGTCAGACAAGGCTGCACATTATCACCAGCCGTTTCTGGTGATAATAAATGACATCTTGAAAGCTGCACTGGAAGGTGGGGAAGGTAAAGGTCTTCAATGGAGACTATTTAACATCTTCAGTCACTTTGATTATGCTGATGACGTGTGTTGCACATAACCGTTCGGCCTTAGAGTCAAATGTTCGCTCGTCGCATTCTAAATGCAAAGAGGCGGGACTGAAAATAAATGTGCGTAAAACCAAGTACATGCACATTAGAGTCACTGTATAACTGAGCAACTCGGTAAAGGAGTCTGGCAGATGCGTATCAGAGTTGAAACCTTTAAGTTTGAATTTTTTGGTGTATATACATATTCGGTTAGATATTTATCAAAATGCAATGGGAATTCAATTATGTGCCCTGAAAAATTAATATCATTGTGCCATTCCATTAGAAACAGCCAAAAATTCGATTTCATTTTGCAATTTTCTGCACCCACACAACTTTACCAAACAGGTTTTTAGTCTAGTTTATGATTCTGTTTGTTGACACATGGCGGAAAAACATCCCAACAGGGATTTCATTCCCTTTTATTGAAAATCATTCAAATTGAGAAATCATTCAAATCGACCTAAGAAATTTGCAATGCATTCTGAAGTAATGTGAAGGCATTACATAAAGTAGCAGTTTATTTAGGGAATTTGATATGCATTGAAAGGTAATGTGAGGAGATTGCATAAAATAAATGATCATCTTCAAAACGTGCCGCGCACAAAACGAAAGATTAATAATAGAAAACATTATTATTATCATAACCCGTTTGCTTTCTAATATTCCCGTAAAATTTTATAAGTTGTTCATTGCGAGAAAAAAAATCTTAAGTCGCATTTTTCCAGCAACAAAATTAGTTAAATTATACCAACAGAATTTAAAATACTGAATTCATATCAAAAGCAGGATCCAATTTCATCACATTTTTCAATATTAATTCAAAATGAATCGCTCCCTCAATATTAGAATACCTTCTCAAAGATTAATTTGCTTTCTATTCTTTTGTAACCATTCCATCGTAGATTCTATTGCGACCATTATATTGTCGATTTTTTTCCAATCATTACATTATTCATTCGTTTCCCTAGATTCCAATGTCGATTCTTTGTAATGCAGAAAGTAGAAAAAAACGAATGCTTGCCTATGACATTGCAATGTTAAAATAATCTATGTTTTACGACAGGAAGTAGCTGTAATACCAGCACGGTTTTAGAAAAGGGCGCTCAACCATGACTAACCTCATGATTCTAGTATCTGATACACTCTGCGCACTGGAAAATGGGCATCAAATCGACGCAGTATACACTGACTTTAGCAAAGCCTTCGACCGAGTTGATAACAACATCCTGATTTTAAAATTAAAAAAAATTGGTGTTACAGGATCCCTTCTTGACTGGATTAAATCCTATCTTAGTAATAGAACTCAATTTGTCAAGTTCCAAGGCTCTATTTCCAAGGAAATCGTAGTGTCCTCTGGGGTACCCCAAGGAAGTCACTTGGGACCTCTCTTATTTAATATTTTCATCTCAGATCTATCTGAAGTATTAAAAAATGTCTCGCATCTGTTGTACGCTGATGATCTGAAAATTTATCATACTGTTACCTCACCCGCTGATGCCGCATTTTTGCAATCCAAGCTTATTGCACTAGATGAGTGGTGTAGTCAGAACAAGTTAGAGCTTAATGTCGGTAAATGCCACGTGATAAGCTTCTCACATAAAAGATCCACATACCTACATAACTATTTCCTGAGTGGATCTCAACTACATCGTGTAGATCAAATTGAGGACCTCGGCATTCTACTCGACAATAAACTGTGCTTTAAATCTCACTACAACCGATTAATCTCAAAAGCCAATAGACTTCTTGGATTTATTAAGAGAAGAGCCAAAGAGTTTAAGAATGTATGGGTCACTAAAACGTTATTCTGTTCCCTTGTCCGTCCTCTTCTGGAATATGCATGTCCCATCTGGGATCCCTCTTTCCAGTTATACAGCAACAGAATAGAGTCAATACAGAAGCAATTCCTTCTCTTTGCTCTTAGGGACTTGCATGATCCTAGAGACTTTGAGAACCTTCCACCGTACGCAACTAGGCTCCAAATATTAAATCTTTTACCTCTTAGTTCTAGAAGAACTATGCTCACATCCTGTTTTACCTTAGATGTTTTGAATGGCGATATTATGGTAGATCACATATCAGATAAATTCAGACTCAATGACAATGTCAGGCTGACGAGACATTCAAGACTACTAAAGGAATATCCGCATAGTACAGTTTACGGACAAAATGAGCCTATTAACAGATGTTGTAGAGTATTTAACAAATTCAGTGTACACTACACACCTCCAATGAGTGACATACAAACTAAGACTGCGCTCTGTTTTATAAAGTATCCCAAACCCTGTATAACCATCCTTCTACCAGTGTCCATCTTACTAGTTAGATTAAGTTACGTAAGTTAAATTGTCTTAAGTTACATTAAATTAAATTAAATAATATAAGTTAATTATTATGTAACTAAATATCTTGTTATGATAAATAAATAAATAAAAAATAATAGCTTCATGGTAAGAATCATCGGCGCGGTAATGATTCCACTCCCTACTGGGATATGTCAGAATGACTACACAGTCTACACTTATTTTCACCAACACTTTGATCTTTCGAACATGCGATTTTTAGTACCAAATTTTTTAGCACATGCGCTTTTTGTACTAAAATAGCTATCTGCCAGACTCCTGGACCGAGTAGCTCAGTTATACAGTGACTCTAATGCACATGGGCTCGAACGCACCCCTTTCCGGAGAACGTAGCACGAAGCTACGAGATTTTAACGCACGCGTCAAATCCGTGTTGTTATATGGTTGTACTACGTGGAAAGTGACCGTTCGACTTACCAAGAAACTACAGACTTTCGTGAGCCAATGCCTCCAACGCATATTAGGAATATTCTGGCCAGATGTGATCTCCAACGACGAACTTTGGAGTACAACTGGCCAGACTAAAATAGGTATTGAGATTCAAAGGCGGAAGTGGCAGTGGATCGGTCATACTTTGAGGAAACCAGAGCGAAACAACGCCAAACAGGCTCTGGATTATAATCCTCAAGGAAGACGTCGGGTTGGTCGACCATGTAACACATGGAAGCGAGCAGTTGAGCAGGAGGCCAGATGAATAAACAAGTCCAGGCAACAGCTTAAGGCCGATGCTCAGGATCGCGCCTTGGGGAAGAGAGTTGTTCCTAACCTATGCCCCTATAGGAGGTCTTAACAGGAATTTGATTGATTGATTGACTATGAACGTTTTCGTAATGACCGTATAGCCTTTAGTGAGATCTCGCGTCGTAACCAATTTGTTCTTTTTTTCCATTGTTTTCATATTCGATAACAAGAACAATCCTTGTTATTTCAAAATATATTTATACCTAGTTCTTGCATAAACATTGACACACGGTTGTTTTGCAATAAAATGAGAACGAAAAAATTTTTTCGAAACTTTGTTTTTCTATTTATTATTAGCCCATTTAATGGCTACAAATCGTGGAAGAACTTACTTGAAAAGGTCACCACCGGAACAGTTTCTAAGCCACGTTTGGCAAAATTTTGCTTTATGGGCTAGGGTAGAGTCTTGTTGAAAGGACCATGGTTTATTTGGGCACATTGTCGAGTTGAAAGGCTTTACAACGCTTTCCAAAAGAGTTTTTAAGTAAACCTTCGCCGAAGTTCTGGCCTCCTTTTGAGAAAAATGGAGCTCGGTGACCCCGTCAAATGAGACTTTCCACCATACCGTCACATAAGCTGGGTGGTGGAACAACTTCTGCTACATGTCTTGATGACAAAGCATACACGTATATCGTTCTGTTTATTGAACGACTCCTTTACCGTGAAAATTTTCTCGTCGGTAACCAGAATTCGTCAGTGGCCGTTGTCCGCGTGCCGGCGGAGCAGCTCTTTCGATTTTCGCTTGCGTGCTTTTTTTAAAGCGTTCGTGAGCAGTTGTCCGCTTGTAAGCGCTGAGTCCCAAATCTTGTTTAGGAATGCGAGAAATCGACGACGGCTCGATTTTTATCTCTCGCGACGATTTTTTTCTTTTCGCAGCGGATTTCGCCTGATTCGTTGCTTTTATGGTTTGTGGCGTTCGAGTAGTTCGCGGACTTCCGGATCTTTGGCGGTCTCGGACTCCATTCGTATCCTAAGACAACTTTACAGCACGATACACAAAAATTCTGCTGATTCCGATGCTGCAACATCCGAAAGATATCGCTTCTTTCGTAGCCAATTTTTTTCAAAGGAATCACCGGAATATGATTTTCTATGTCACCCCATTCCATGACTGTAAAGAACTGCCGCCTAAGATTTTTGCACTTTATTGCCTTTGACAGAGTTCACCACAACCTACTTGTTCTAAGATTACAAGCTCTTGGGTTATTTTCAAATATGCTTATGTATATCTTTTTATTTACCTTTACCTCCTCGACCTTTGATGTAGTCTACCGAATTCCTCAAGGAAGTCATTTGGGACCACTCCTATTTCTTCTTTTTATAAATGACGTTCCTTCGACATTAAAATTTTCAAAATGCGTGTTATACGCAGATGACTTGAAAATGTTCACTAAAACCAGTACTTTAGAAAACTGTCAAAAACTCCAACACGATATTAATGCATTCTCGGAGTGGTGTATAGATAATCTACTGACTCTTAGTCTCCCTAAATGCAAAATTTTCTCTAAGTATAGACGACCTAACGCCATAATCTTCTAGTATAATATGAATAACATTGCCTTATTAAGAACGATCAAAATTAAAGATCTTGGTATCGTCTTTGATGTTGAATTATCTTCTAAGACCCATATTGAATACATCACTGCCAAGGCGTACTCTATACTGGGTTTATAAAAAGGATTTTCATTTTTTTTACAGTGCATGTGCAATGCACAAACACAGTCATGGAGGGAAGGATCCCATTCCTACCTTAGGAAGGTAGAGGAAGAGGTGTGAGAACGCCCATAACGAGTGGAGAAGCTGGTATATTTTTCAGTTGTAATGGCGCTACTGACAAATATTTGCAGATGTTATGGGGGACTGAATGATAGAAAGCGAACAGAAACCATCTACTGAGTATATAGGCCTTCTTGAAGTGGAACTGTTTCACTTTTACACCCGTTTGCCCATTTATTTCGAATAACACAGTAGCCACTCACTCGCTACATTGGTGACCCCGACGTGATCAACACGATCACACCTTCGTCTCGCTTCGTAGCACGCAGCACATTCGTATTCGCACTGCACCCCTACTTCGCTCATAAAGCAACACGCAACAGCATCACGCTCTTACTATAACACTGCACAGCAACACGCTCGCAGAGCTGCACGTGCACAGCTGCCTCCTAGTCGCCACTCAAAGACACGACTCACAGCTGTCACTGGTGGGGAGTACTATGGCGGCTTCGCTACTAACCAACTAAGCCGTGGGGTCCAGATAGCTCAGAGGCCAGCTCGGCCGCTTTGCAACTCAAAAATCCTCGGGTTCAAATCTCACTACCTGCACGGTATTCCCTTAGAGTCTAAGGCAGGGCCTGCTTACGCAAGCCTTACTGACGAGTCCGTCGTAAGCAGACCTGTGGCGAAACGCAACACAGCGCTGTAGCCGCTCACTCGCTACAGACCCTATACACTGTTATCGTTATTTTCCTCTCTGGTAAGACCGATCCTTGAATATGGTTCTATCATCTTGAACCCATCATATAACATTCACATTGTTCGCCCAGAACACATCCAACGAAACTTCACCAGGTTTGCGTTACGCAGACTTAATTTTGCGTCTGGATTGCCGAGTTATAATAATAGATGTTCTCTATTTGGGTTACAAACTCTCTCCATCTGTAGACACTTGATTTGCATAATGTTTTTAGAAGAGATTTTTACGTATCGTATTAATTCTCCTGCACTTCTTTCGCTTTTTAAATTGCGGGCCCCGAGAGATTCCAGGAGGCTCATAGAAAAAATTATGGCCTTAATGAGCCAAATATGAAATGTGTGCTGTTATTTAATTCTTTTGGTGACAAAATTGACTTTACTTTAAGTAGAGATATTTTAAGAGAGATTTACGAATGTTGCTCTAGCATATTCCCTTAATATTTTTGAATTACTTTTTATTTATTATTTTTAAAAAATAAATATTTATGCAAGGACTGGGCTATAATAACCCAAAAAATTAAAATATTACTTACTATGAAACTAATATTACATAAGTTTATGTGATATAGAAATCTGTTAATTGTTCCATCAAAATATTCTAGAGGGTATCCCATTAAGACTACCTATTTTGAGTTTAGCCATTTTTTTTTTTTTTATCGTGTTTGTTGGATATTCTGTTTCATACATAACTTCCATTCCTGCAATCTTTACTAAAAAACATAACGGGGCTAAGATTGCGCATTAAGCGCAATCTTACGATACTCTAGATGAAATAGAATTTTTTGTGATCCCAAGAAATTTTGTATGGAAAGTGTTAGAAGGGATGATAGCCTTGAACTAATTTTGTCCCCACTGAGAAAATTAGTGAGTTAGATTTAGTGAAAATGTGCAATTTGTATGGGAGGTGGTAGAAAGAGTGGGGGGATTCTAGTGATTTTTTCAGAAATAACTAGGAATCATACTTTTCAAAAAAATGATTTTTTGTAAAGTTGTGAAACTGTGTCATATTGTATGGGAGGGGGTAGAAGCAGTGAAGCTAATCAAATATTTTTTTCTGATCTTAGTGATAATACTAATTAAGTATTTATTACAAAATATGAGCTCAATAAATGTTATATGTTCTGAGAAAATCGTCTTAGAGCATTTCATGAAAAAGTGTAGTTTGTATGGGAGGGAGTGGAAGGAGAGGGAGGACTCAAATAATTGTTCTACTGTAGATTTAAATTATTATGAAAGTGATATATCCCAAAATTCAGATTAATAGCTTTTATACTTTTCGAGTAAATCCATTTAATATCAAATTGCGAAATTGTGTCATTTTGTATGGGAGGGGGTAGAAGGAGTGAAGCTAATCGTCTAATTTTTTCTGGCCTTACTAACAATTTTAAATAAATATTTGGTGCACAATTTCAGCCCGCTAAATTTTATACGCACTGAGTAAATTGGCTTAAGAGTAATTCATGACAAGTACAGTTTGTATGGGAGGTGGTAGAAGGAGGAGGAGGACACGCATACTTTTTATACGGTAGATTGATATTATCATAAAAGTAATATATTCCAAATTTCAGGCCAATAGCTTTTATACTTTTTGAGGAAATCCGTTTATTGTCAAATTGCGCAATTGTGTCATTTTGTATGGGAGGGGGTAGAAGGGGTGGAGCGATTTGGCCCGTTCACGAACTTGACCTTACTTTTTTGTCAAAAACGACGTGTACAAAATTTGAGCTTTCTAGCTCAACGCGTTCTCAAGCTAGAGAGCGAACGGACGGACGGACATCCGGTTTTGAGATTTTTGAGTGATAATATTATCTTCTGTATCATTCATTTTTTTCTCCGAGCCTTATTTCTTGGCGTTACAAACTTTAGAGCAAACTTATAATACTCTCAGATTCCATCTAGAGTATAAATATCAGAATTTTTCAAACAGTCACTGCGATTTTTTCAAATTTCAAAATAAGCGGTCTTAATGGGACACCCTCTATTATTTAGGCTTACCTCTTAGGTTCGACTGCTTTTCTATCTCATCTACCGCTTTATCTAGATCGGCATCTTTTGCGCTTATATCTGACGTCGCAGATATGTTGCTCTTGCCTTGCTTCTCTGGAATTTAGGAAATGTTGTTCGATTATTGCACATTAATTATATTTTCTGTACCTGTTAGATTCCATCCCATTTGATCTTTTTTGATGTTATTATCTTGTTCAACATTCTGTTCGGTAATATCTGATGATGTTATATCATTTTGAATTTGTTCTAAAGTTACGGAAAGATATTTCATAATATTATTGCATGTTTGCCCTAGTCAAATATCCACTGTCTCCCACTGTACTCTCTACTTGCTTATCAAATTAATACGCGCGTACAAACACCACAAAGAACGCTACCCGACTGGATTAGAATGTCAAGGTCTTCACCCAAAAATAAATATACGTGCGATCATCAGCCATGAAGAACATCTGAATTGCATTCTTTTCATCGTACTCGAAAATAAACACGTGCACGATCTTGACCGTTCCATCAACTACCAAACTACACGAGACCCGACCGACAGGAAAAAGAACCGAAGAAAATTTCGAATATTGCTTGGAATGTTCAGCAAGAACAACAGGGAAAAGACTCGGAGACGACCGTTGACGAAGGCCAGCGGTCGGATGGACTCGGGTAATGATGAAATGCTTGATGGAGGGCAATAAAGAGAAGTGGCCGACTGCGATCGGGTAAACTCGGGCGATGATTAAATGCTTTATGGAAAACAACAGCTCATATGAGCGAGAAAGTTGAGACTCTGAAGTGAAAGAGTCTGGTTTAGACCTGTCGACAAGTGGGTCGTATGGAGAGTCGGAAGCGAAAGATTTAGAAGCGCTAATTTGGGAGTGAGTGTAAAGCGATTTAAAATTAATTGAGTTAAAAATAAAGTTTTGCAGTGAACTAATATAACTGGTGGTTTTACTTCTTTACTTGAAATCCAGCGACCCCTTGCGCACTTCAATATTAAATATTACTTAAATAATGTATTATTCACATACCTTTGTTGTACGATTCAAAATCCAACTTTGATTTGTTATTATCATCATCATCAGTCGAAACATTGTGTACAGTTACCTGCATTGGTATAATTTCTTCTGGTTTAGGTTCTTCTAAATTAATTAATATTTCTATGATTCGCATAAAAATCAGTCTGTATAAATTATTCTTACCTTTAACGCAGTACTCATTGTGCTGTATTGATGAACTTTTATTAATTGAAATGCTCGGTAGTTCGGTGATATTTTCAAATTCTTCGAAATCGATATTTCCCACTTGCTTGTTAGTATCGTGTGCATTGAATTCAATAACTTCAGGTTTTCGATATAGAGTCGTCTCATTAATGTTAAGAGTATTGTCAGATATTGTATCGCATTGCGTTCCACTTAATAATAAAGCAGGATCGTCAACCGAGAGAGAATCAAGTAAAAGTTGAGTAGGTTCGGTTTGTAGATCAATCATAGCATTCGAAATCGATTCTTTTATTTTTTGTTCACCCAGCTCAACTTCTTTTGCCACTTCAATAATTGACTCAGTGAAATTGTTTGCATCAACTAATGTAGCGGAAATTTGATCTGAAATTGGCTTCGAAAATATTGTATTATCGTTACTAATTTTTCCCCTGATCTGAGACATCATTTCGCAGTCAGTCTTGTCCTCTTGTTCAATTCGGTTATCCATAAATGGATTCATATCCAGCTGCTTGCATTCTCCGCTCATTGTCGACTGATGCTGATTTGAAGGTGATGTAGGTGATACTGATTTGTCCTGTATATTATGACTATCAAACATATCGAACTCTTGAGATGAAAATTTGTTGTCAGAAGGATTATCGGAGGACGGTAATGTTTCTTTAGAGTGGCTTAATGTTGAACATTCCAAAAGGTCAATTTCGTGATCGACATCATCAATTATATCGACACAAGTTTCTGGACCCATATCACCTACATTTTCGTATAAGTTCCTTTCAAGATTCGATGAAATAGCATTATCCTCAGGCAGAATTAAGTTTTTATTTCTTTCCATATCTTTTGTAAACCCTGCTAAAACATTGCTTTCTTTGGTCAACTCAATTACGTTGTTTAGACCATCATTTAATTGCTCATCAGTTTCGAAAATTATGTTACCATCATCAGGTTTAATATTAATATCAGTGTTTGCATTCGATATTAAGGCCTGTAGTGATGCAATTTATTTTTATCAATATAAATATAGGTAAAATATTATAATCATTGTAAATAAATTATATTTTCAGCAATATATTAGGTTATTGCAGATGAAATGGCTGACTTTCGCGATAAGTGAAGTTAGTTGCGATTTTCATGTCTCAAACTGCCGCCAGTTGGCTTTGATAGTAATGAATATTGAAGTATAAATACTCTTACGTTTGGTCATGGAATCATTTCAGTTTTAGACTTCATTGAGATGACATGGAATCGAATCAAAAACGATTACTTTTTCTTTACGAGTTCAAACTTGGCCACAACGCAAGGGAGGCAACCAAAAACATCAACAGGGCATTTAGAGCTGTCACAGTAAGTGAACGAACCACACAGCGATGATACGAAAATTCCCATCAGGAGATATGACCCTTTAAAGTGAGACATGTGGTCACCCAGAACCATCGATAGACAACGACGAGCTGCATTTACTAGTGGAGTCTGACTCACACCAAACTGTAAGGGACGTTGCAAAGAAACTGGGCGTACACTATTCGACAGTTTCCCGACACTTGCAACAGCTTGGAAAAGTCAAAAAGCTTGATAAGTGCGTTCCGCATGAGCTTACTGAGCAAAACATCACCTCATGTATCAAGAATAACGGTCAAACAATTAAACGAGTTGCAGTATGTGACTCTTTTTTGGCGGAGAAACAATTTAACAATAAAGCAGCCATCAAAAATGCTTTCGAGGAATTTCTTCAGTCTAGAAAGTCGGACTTCTACGAAACTGGCATAAATGCAATTGTATCTCGCTGGGAGAAGTGTATTGCAACTACTGGTACCTATTTTGATTAATAAAATTAAGTTTTATAAGAGTTAAAGTTGTTTGAAATTTCTCTAGCAAAGTCGCCATTTCATCTGCAACAACCTAATACGAGTACTAGTTTTAGATATTTACCTGAGTACTATTATCACTTTCGTTGATTTTGCTGTTGTCAAGGGTACTGTCCATATTTGTAGAATGCTTCAAATTTCGTTAATTAACGTAAGGATGTTTCAATAAAGAAGCGAAAAATGCGATTTACGCTTATTTTTGATAACAACTAGAGTCGATGCGGTTATCCTAAATATCTGAAATATAAAGTAAACAAAAAGTATTTAAGTTACACTATATATATATATACTAGTGGTCAAAATAATAAATACACCCCTAAGTTTCTTGTAAAACATCTATTTTTTCAGCTGGCAATACTTTTCAAGTGACGTAATCAACTGCAATGAACCATTAGATTGGGAAGCCATTATTTTAAGTAGCAAGCCTGTTCATATGTTTTATGCGGACATGTCAATTTGAATTTGATAGTCAAAGGACCACTTTCACATTGGACAAAATAATAAATACAGTGTTTTTAAATAATTACTTTCGGGCTACATTTTAATTTTTTTTCCCAAATTTATTTTCTTTCGAGTAAGTTAAGTGAAAACTTTTCTAACAAGTTCAAATTATCTGATTTTGTAATAATTCTTTAGTTCAAACATGGGCCGAAATAAGCACTGTTCCGCAGAAAAGAGGATCGAAATGCAACGCCTAAGGGACGACGGCTACTCTCTTCGACAGATTGCACAAATTTCTCACTGCTCTTTGGGAATGGTCCAGAATGCCATGAAGGAGAAGAATGATAAAGAAAATCGCGGCCGACCACGGAAAACCACTCCATCATTGATTGGATCGAAAAATTGTGCGCGTTTCTAAAAGGAACTCTTTCGCGTTTTCGGTCGTAATTTTCCGGGAAACAAATGCTAAAGTCAGTGCTAGAACAATTCGTAGAAGATTATTGGACGCAGACTTACCAGCCCGATCACCAAGAAAAGTATCTCTCCTAAGTAAAAAAAAAACATACGGGACCAACTAAATTTTGCAAGGGCCCATTTAGATTAGAGCGGAGAAGAAGGCACGAGAAAATGGCGAAATATTCTCTGGAGTGACGAGTGCAAGTTCAGCATCTTCGGATCGGACGGAAATGAATATGTTAGGCGTCCTCCCAACAAACTATTTGATCCACAATATACCAAAAAGACCGTTAAGCATGGGGAAGGTAGCATAATGGTGTGGGCAGCATTTTCTTGGTATGGTGTAGGCCCAATTCAGTTGATCGACGGGATTATGACCAAAGAAAGTTATTTGAACATATTAAAGGACATAATGCTGCCATTTGCAGAGGAAGACATGTCACTTCGATGGACATTTCAACACGATAATGATCCGAAGCACACTGCAAAAATAGTGAAGGACTGGTTGCGCGCAAAAAAATGTCTGTTTTCGATTGGCCAGCGCAGTCACCGGACTGTAATCCTATTGAGAACTTGTGGAAGTAAGTCAAGGATATGGTTTATGTACATAAACCCAGAAATAAGTTCGAATTGTGGACTGCAGTAAAAAGAGAGTGGCACCTGATTTCAAAAGAAAGTTGTGAACGTTTAGTGGATTCGATGCCGGCTCGTTGTAAAGAAATTCTTAAAAATAAGAGTCACGCAATAAATTACTAAGTTGAAATTATAAAAAAAAATAAAACTGAAAACTTCTCCTGAAAAGAATTAAATTTTTCAATACCACTTCTCATACTGTATTATTTTGTCCACTTTATAATTAGGACAATGAATCCAAATCGGAATATATTAAGAACCCTTAACAGGTAAGACGCTCTTTTTCCTTCTAATATGTTCTACACATTTTAACGTATCGTTTCAATAGCCTGGCTTAACTTACAAGATATTGAAAGCTGAAAAAATAGATGTTTTCCAAAAAACGCAGGCGTGTATTTATTATTTTGACCACCAGTGCATATGCAATAACCAAAATCTTATGTTAGTATATATGTACATACATACACAGACGGACAAAAGTATTCGCCACTAGCTGTCTGCTAGAATTATATGTTTATAAAAGGTTAAAAAAAAACTAGTAATAGTAAAATTATTATTGAAAAAGAAACATCGTATATTCTCGAAAGTAATTTACTCAAAAAAACTCAGATTACATTCACAGATATGAAAAAAAACATAAAAGAATTATGATTGGGCGTAAAGCCCAATCAAATGATACTCTAGATGAAATGAGAAAGAATTCAATGTACCGGAAAATATGACACCTCCAATTCTTTTAAATAATTAATAGTGACTTTTGTATGGGAGGTGGTAGAAGCAGAGGAGGAAGGTTTGTAATTTTTGGATATGACACCTAATGTGGTATGCAAAATATTTCGTGCTGAATTTAAGGTTTGTAGCTTTCATTATTATCAATTGGGCATAGTTTTCCTGAAATTGAGGCATTTGTATGGGAGGTGGCAAACGAAGTGGAGCGTTTAAGATGATTTTGAAACTGCTTATCATCATCCTTATCACCACGCTTTGATTCAATTTCAAATTCGCTGGTTCTAATATGTTCGAAGGATAAATGCTTTTCTTGAATTTATAATACAGATATTTGTATGGGAGGGGGTAGAAGGAGTGAAGAGGAGCTGATAGTTTTTTAGCATTTATTGCAATTATTAAAAAACAAATCCTGGCCAAATTTTAAGTTTATACTTTTTCTAGTTTTAATGAAAATCGATATAATGCACTTAACAAAAATTATACATTTGTATGGGGGGTAGAAGGAGTGTACGGATCAAAACACATTTTTTTGCGTTATTGATATTTCTATTTTTATACTTTATGCAAAATATTAAGTTGATAGCTTTAACAGTTTCGAAGAAAAATAATTTATTTTAAATTTCACAATTTCGTGAAATTTGTATGGGAGGGGGTAGAAGGAGTGAGGTTTGATAATTTTTTCAATTCTGATTGGAATTATAATAAAATTAATTCTGGCAAAAATTCGTTTTTATACCTTTGCTAGTTTCAATGAAAATCGAAAAACTGCATTTTTCAAAATTATGCATTTGTATGGGAGGGGGTAGAAGGAGTGACGGGATCGGATCAATATTCCGTCATATTAATGACATCTATATCATAATACTTTGGCCTAAATTTCAAATCGATAGCTTAAATAGTTTCAAAGAAAAATCAATTTCTGAAAATTTCAGATTTTCGATAAATTTGTATGGGGGATGTGGCCCGTTCACGAACTTAAGTTTCTTTTTTGCTAAAAATGACACACAACAAATTTCAGCACGATAGCTCAAAGCGTTCGAGAGTTATGCTGTAGACAGACGGACAGACGGACAGACGGACAGACAGCAACGCGGAATCGAAGTTTTTGAGCGACAACAAATATTTCTGTACCCTTGGAGGCTCTGTGGGAGCATTATTTCTTAGCGTTACAAACGGTAAGGCAAACACAATATACTCTCAGATTTCATCTAGAGTATAAAAATAATAATAGCTTGCGTAAGTTCAAATTTCACCTGGACAAAAGTATTCGCCATCTACTAATAAATATTAAAAAACTTAATACTAATTCACATTTTTAGAGTTTAATATTTAGTGGCTTTTCCGTTTTGCTTAAAAGTTTCCCTTAAACGATTTTCCATTGAATAGACAAGTTTTCTTGTTGTTGTTTCACTGATCTTTTCCCATTCGTCTTTTATTACGGATTTCAGCTGGCTCTTTGAAGAAATATGGTGTTTTCTTATTGCCTTATACAGCGCATCCCATAAATGCTCTATGGGATTTAGGTCTGGTGACTGGGGAGGAGTTTTCAGGGTGTGTGGTGTATTATAAAGTATCCACAAGCGCACAATTTCAGCAGTGTGCTTAGGATCGTTGTCCTGCTGAAAGTAATAATCGTTTACAATGTTAAATTTTTCGGCACTTTTTTTTGAATTTTCCTTTAAAATGTTTAAATAATCTTCTTTTTTCATAATGCCGTCCACAAACGCAAGTTCTCCCACTCCAGAAGCTGTCATACACCCCCATACCATCACCGAATCGCCACCTTGCTTTACGGTGGCTTGAATGTTCTTTTCGTCGAATTCAGATCCTGCTCATCTCCATACGCGGATTCTTCCATCTGAGCGATACAAACAAAACTTACTTTCATCTGAGAAAATAACTTTATCCCAGAAGTTTGTTGGTTTGTTTATATAGTCTTCAGCGAACTTCAACCTCTTTATTCTATTAACTTTACTGATGAAAGGTTTTTTTCTGCAAGATCGTGACTTGTACCCATCGCTTTCTAAGACCCTGCGTATAGTGCGAGGATGCACATCGATCGCTGTATCTTCCTGAAATGCTGCAGCAATTAGTGATGAACTGGATTTTGGGTTGTTTTTAACAAATTTAATAATTTTTCGCTTATTTCTAGCATTAAGTTTGCTAGGTCTCCCAGATCTGTTGTTATTCCGAAAATCACTATTATCTTTAAACCGTTTTATGATATCCCGAACTGTACTTTTACTACGTTCAACTATTTCACAAATGTCCTTCACTGATTTGTTACAATTAGATAAATTTAAAATTATTTTTCTTTCTTCCACAGTGGTTTCTTTTCTTTTCGACCCATTTTGACTCTTAAAAGCTGAAAAATACTTTACTACCGTATGCACATTAATCAAACTGCGAAAAAGTATCACAGACTGAAAAATATTTTCATTCTTTTGACACTCGTGCAGTTCCGAGAATTTAACCGTCTCCAAATTCAACAAAAATTTTAACAAGATATAGCGTTTTGAGTGAGTGAGGGTACAGGTCCGAAGGACTTTTCTTGATCACCCTGTATCTCCGTGGATATTGAAAATTGACCATCTCCGTAGAACAATTTTTTGCTCAAAATATATCCAGGAATAACCCCTTACAAGGTTATGCACGGAGTACCAAACACCCTGTATATTAATCAAATTTCTTGGAAACCATAAAAGCTATTAATTTGAAATTTGGAATATATTATTTCTATAATAAATGCAGTCTGTTGGTATACAAATTGTTTGAGTTTCCTCACTCCTTTCACCGCCTCCCATACAAACTACACTTTTTCATGAATTACTTTACACCAAATTTCTCAGTACGTGTAGCTTCCATCAAGCTAAAATGTTGTATGAAATCCTTAATTAACATTATTATTAATATCGAGAAAAAATTAACCGATTAGCTTCACTCCTTCTACCCCCTCCCATACAATGTGACACAGTTCCACGACTTCACAAGAATTTGATTTTCTTGAAAAGTCTGAATGGTACTGATCTGAAATTTATTATTATATCAATTGCATGATGATTATAGTTGTTTTTCAAAAAATCACCAGAAACCCCCTTCTCCTTCCACCACCTCCCATATCAACCGCACTTTTTCATGAAATACTCTAAACGAATTTTCTCAGTACATTTAAATTTCATCGAGGTAAAAATTTGAACTTAATCTTAATTGGCATCATTATTAATATCGGAAAAAAACTTAACCGAGTAGCTTCACTCCTTCTTCCCCCTCCCATACAATGAGACACATTCCACGACTATACAATAATTCGATTTTCTTGAAAAGTATGAATGATACAGATCTGAAATTTAAAGTATATCAATTGCATGATAGTTATAGTTGTTTCTCGAAAAATCACCAAAAACCCCCCCACTCCTTCTACCACCTCCCATACAAATTGCACAATTTCATTAAATTCAATGCACTAAGTTTCTCAGTACCTACTCAATTTTTGAAGCTTAAATTTGGTACAAAACATTTTTATAGCTACTCTAGCATGATATGAAACAAATTAGTTCAGTGCTGTCACCCTTCTACCACTCCCCATACAAAATTTCTTGACACCGCGAAAATTTCGATTTCATCTATACATAGTATCGTATGATTGGGCTTTACGCACAATCGTAGTCCTGTTATGTTTTTAAGCTTAATGTTATTTTATTTGTTTTTTTTTTTTTAAATAACACCAGCTACAATTATTCACGTGTCCTTAACGCTTTTCAACACGTATATGATCTCGAATCACGGGTTTGATTTGATCACGAGCCTGTCCCATAAAAATGGGAGTATCATACTTTCATTCCTAATAATTTATGGTTCTGATTCCAACAATATACAAACCATTTTCTTCAAAGAGCCATTAAAGTAAGCAGATTATATATCCCACATAATATATTACTAACTACACTCTCAAAAATTGCTTATTATTGCTATTTTTACGCGGACGAAGTCGCGGGCGTTTGCTTGTCTATCCATATAAATATAATTGTAGTGTCTGTTATTTGCATATAAATGGCTGTAAGTCAAATTTTTGCTTTATTTTAAGAATGACTAAGTATAAAAACACGGTTTTGAAATTGTCATCTGTCCGGTAGTCTTTCACGCACAAACGACCGAACTGGTTGCAACAAAGCTTGCACAGTTTGTTAGGTATGCTGCGGGATGTAATCTGCTTTTGGTTTTGTTTCCATCCCCTCATGCCTTCAAAATGACTCATTTTAAAAAATCTACCTATACATATAAATATAATTGTTGTGTCTATCTGTTATTTGATTATAAATGGTTATAAGTTAGTGTTTTCCTTTATTTAAAAAATAACTAAGCATAAAAACCCGTTTACGAGATTTTTGTCTGTCTGTTTGTTGAATCGATTTTAATGAAACTTTCACAGTTTTTCGGTATGCTTGGAGTCATAATCCGCTTTTGGTTCTACTTCAATCCCCATGTCTTCTACCACCTCCCATACAAAAGACCCAAATTCGCCATATGAAATTTTTTTTTTTTTCAATGTAATTGTTCTGATTTGGTTGTAGTAAAACGGAGCAAGATTATTGAAATTTCCTTCCCTCTCCTTCCATCTTTCATACAAAATGTGTCATTTTCTGATTTTTTGTGACCATTTTCTTGGAATGTGTCAAAGTTATTCACCCAAAATTTGTCATATGACTCTTAGTAATAATTGGGTTTATCGCATTAAAAATGAATTGAATTACCAACCCCTTTAAGCACCACCCATACCAGACCCGAGTGAAATATATTTATGATCTCAAAAATTTTAATCCTTTTAAGTAAAAATCCTTAAGATAACAAAACAGGTAGGTGGGAACCCCCAAACCACTCATGCACACGAGACTGTACCATTCAAATGTCATGACTTCATAATTCTCATTAATAAATTTTCATATTTACTACGATTTTACACTAATCGCTTAAAAACATTATTAAATCATTTCGTCATCATGCATAAAGAACAAATTTTGTTCTTTATGCATAATGACAAGATTTCTAAATAACTGTAAAGCCCTTTTACATTATTTTGCCGCTATGGCACTATGAATATTACAAATTTTGAGATAAGTTTGTTTTCCTCGATGTGGATAACATTGTAAAATGACCGCGCTTTGTATCGATCGAGCTTTTACGATTTCACGTTCACGAAAATTCAAATTGACGTATTATTGGCTAAACTCAATGGAAATATCTTGATCAACAGCTACATGTATCATGCTCACGATTTAGTGATTCCACCAATTTAATAACTTATGCTTCTGATTTCAACAAAACACAGAAAATTGTTTGCAAAGAGGCATTAAACTAATCATTACCACATATTACTAAATACACATTCAAAAATTCTTGCAAGGACAAAGTCACGCGGGCGATCGCTTTTTATTGAATATACAGTATTTGACAAAACTAAAGCACCCCTTTGCGAAATATTAGTTATCCTCTGATATTATCAGGAAAACTTGATGAAAAAAATTTGTTCTTAGTTTTTATTATTTATTTACATGTGTATTATAAAAAAACATAACAATGACAATTCAGTCTTTTCAACAACAAAAAATAAAACAAAAATATTTCTCAGTACGCAAAAGTTGCCTGGACAAAAATAAAGCACCATCTAGCTGACGATCAGAATTTATGCCAAATGTTGGTGTAGTTTTAGTATTTCGTCGCCAGTCCTTTATTTGTAATAACAGCAGCACATCTTTTTGGCATAGAAGATAATATATTACCAATGAACTCTTCAGGAATATTTTCCCACGCTGTCTTAATAGCTTCGAAATGTAACGGCTTTGTCCTGCAGTTTTCCCTGCTGATCCTCCTTTTAGCAATTTCCCACATGTTCTCAATCGGGTTGAGATCAGGAGATTGCGCAGGCCAAACCAAAACCTCTATCTTATTCGTTTGTAGCCAAGTCTTGCACAGCTTAGAGGTATGCTTAGGATCATTGTCCTGCTGAAATCTCCATTTTAGTGGCATCTCCTCTTCAGCGTACGGCAGCATTATGTTTTGTAAAATGTCAACGTATACGAAACGATCCATAATACCATCAATTCGATGAATTGGTCCAATACCTTGTCCAGAAAAGCAACCCCAGATTAGGACATTACCTCCCCTCCTCCATGTTTGGTTGTTGAGATGCAGTACTTAGGGTTGAATCTTTGACCTTTTGGTCGTCGTACATGTTTTATTTCATCAGAATATTTTAAATTAAATTTCGAATCGTCGGAAAATAATACAGTTCTCCAATTTTGAATAGTCCAGTCTAAATGGTCCTTGGCAAACTTTAACCTGGCCCTCCTGATCTTTTCTGAGATGAAAGGGTTTTTTGCAGGCCGGTAAGCCGGCAAACCAGCTTCTTCAGCTCTTCTCCTAATTGTCCTTCCACATACTGGTAACTTAAAATCAATTTTAATTTGATTAGAAGAGACCGTAGGTTCAACTGCAATCCTTTTTTTGATCAAAGAATCATCTCTTCGTGTTGTTTTTCGAGGCCTTCCTTCAGAATGCGACCCGTCAGCTCATATTTTTTGTTACGTCAGCTCATATTTTTTGTAAAGACCAAGTTCCGATGTCGAATCGCAAACCGATGACACCCAAAAACACAACCGGTTCCTAAATTCGACATAGAAAAACTCAAAGACGAGAAAATAGTTGCGAAATATGTATCAGCCTTGGAGAGGCACTTCGCGACAATGCTGAATACCACCACCAATAGAAGAAATATGGCAAAATATCAAAGATGGCATTACATCTGTCGCAGAGGAGGTGATAGGACAACAACCCCGGCGCAAAAGAAATGATTGGTTCGACAACGAATGCCAAGATGCCTTAGAACGAAAAAATCAAGCCTAAAAAATATTAACGGAACGGCCGACACGAGCCAAACAGGACAAATACAAGCATCTTAGACGATTTGCAAACAAAATATGCAGACAAAAAAAACGGAAGTACAATAATGACGAAATTAAAAACATGGACGAACAATTTAAATTACACAACACAAGAGCCGCGTATTCCCTTGTTAAAAGGACACAAACCGAAAACGACCTTCTGCAAGGATGCAGAAGGGAACATTATAAGTAACGCGGAAGATATAAAACTAAGATGGGCACAATACTTTGAACACCTTCTTAACCCGAGCCAATCACCTACACGAACAGCAGCAGCAGATACAATAGCAGGTATAACTGATGTAACAGCTGATGAAGGATCCGCTTTGAGTCCTCCCACTCTCGAAGAAGTAAAAACAGCACTAAGGAACCACCAAACAACAAAGCGCTGGGCACTGATCAAATCCCAGCTGAACTTCTGAAAGCCGGCGACGCATAGCGCATCTCCTACATAGATTAGTCACGGACATATGAACGCAGGAAATACTTCCTGAAGATTGGCGCGAGAGCATCATATGTCCAATTTATAAAAAAGGTGATAAACTCTGCTGCGAAAACTACCGAGGAATATTTCTGTTGTGTACGTCTTATAAGATCTTGACGAAAATTCTAGAAAAGAGAATTAAGCCATATGCTGACAAAGTAATTGGTGAATACCAAGCCGGATTTAGAGCTGGACGCTCGACCACGGACCAGATATTCTCAGTTAAACAGGTGCTGGGAATATAATATTGATGTGCACCAGATATTTGTTGACTTCAAACAAGCATACGATAGTATCGACAGGCGCGTATTGTATAAAATCATGTTGCAGTTTGGAGTCCCACCGAAACTGGTCCGACTGACAAGAATGACAATGACTGAGTCTTTGTCACAAGTCAGAGTAGAAAATGATCTGACTTTCAGTTTTAAAACAGACAACGGCCTTAAACAAGGTGACGGCCTCGCACCAATGCTTTTCAACTTAACACTCGAATATGTTGTTCGGAAAATTCCCGTTGACACCAAGGGAACACTATGCTTCAAATCCACACAACTCGTAGCATATGCCGACGACATAGATATGCTTGCAAGATCTCTGGAGAGTGCTAAGGAAGTATTTGTAAAACTTGACTCGGTAGCAAGGGAAGTTGGACTACGTATTAATGAAAATAAAACAAAAATTATGACGCAATCTAGGAAAAAGACGCCAATCAGACAAAATATTACAATAGGAGACTATAACCTAGAAAACGTAGACAACTTTATATACCTAGAGGCGAACCTATCGAAGGATGGAAGTGAGCCCATCGAAATTAAAAGAAGAATAATTATGGCAAACAAGACGTATTATTCGGTACTTCCAATAATTAAAAACAAGAACGTACACAGGAAAACAAAACTTAAGTTATATAAAACGATTATACGACCTGTGCTATGCTATGGCAGCGAAACGTGGACATTAACTCAGGCGTCCGAAAAACTCCTTAACGCCTTTGAAAGAAAGGTCCTTAGAAGAATCCTCGGACCTGTGAGGGAAAACTCGATCTGGAGAATACGATACAATAGAGAATTGTATGCCATCTTCGACAATCCAGAAGTGTCAACCCTCATAAAATTTAAAAAGTTACAATGGGCTGGTCATGTGGAGCGGATGGATGACGGAAGAATTCCCAAACGCACACTAAAAGGGAAAGTCAACGGACAAAGACCGGTCGGAAAACCACGAAAGCGTTGGGAGGATTCGATTGACGCAGACAGCAAATCACTGCTAAGATTTTCAAACTGGAGGACGCGGTCACTGAACCGAGATGGATGGAGGCAAAGCATTCAGGAGGCCAAAGCCCGATTTGGTCTGTAGCGCCATCGTAAGTAAGTATGTAAATAAATAATAAAAACTAAAAACAAATTTTTTTCATCAAGTTTTGATATTTCGCAAAGGGGTGCTTTAGTTTTGTCCAATACTGTATTTTTCGCTGAATGGAGGGATGGAAGGGCAGGCGCGATGTCAAAACTTTTGACGCAATTTTATTTCAACTATTTTTAAAAGTTTTTATGCAAAATTTTAAATTGATAGCTTTTAATAGTTAGGATATTTTATTTCTTGGAAATGGCCGAAAAAATAATTTTGTATGGGAGGGGGTAGAAGTTTTAAAGGCTTTCGACCAGTTAATATTTCGTATATTTAGGGATCTTTTTTTAAAATGCAAATGGGGGGGTTATAACAATTGTGGAACAAATTATTGTTTTTTTTCTATGTATAGTATATCAAATAGATGTATCCACATGTAAAATTTAAACTTTGTATTATTTCACCAGAGCCCTGAAAAACTCACTCAAAATTGTCGACATTTTTGCTTACCACCTCCCTTCTCTTACACCTCCCAACTTAAAATTTTTACCAAAATTAACGGCTATGTACTTCTACAATCTAACAATTTTTCGATTTAATATGTTCTCAGTTTTGAGATATAAGGATTTGTAATTTTGAAAAGTGCACCATCTCCCCCCACTACTATTATTTTTACATGTTATATTTTTGTCGTATGTTCCTAGTATTGCTTAATATATGTTTTAAATTATGTAAGCTTAAGAGATAGTTGAGATATTCATTTTTAAGTGTTTTTCTTTTTTTACAATAATTAGCCACTCTCTAAACTGATTTTGGTGGAGCTATGTACATATATACCACCTTAATGGTCCCAAAATATGAATTTTTTACGATAAGTTATTTCGAAGATATTATCATTTGAAAAAAAAAAATCTGTCGACAATTTGTTTTTAGCCCCCCCTCCTTTTTGGACGCCAATGGATAAAAAAATTCAATTATTTTTATAGTTTGTCCCACAACCCTCTCTATATTTCTACTGATTTTCAGCTTTCTATCTGCAATCGAGGTAGAGATATTAGCAAGTGTAATTTCTGACTCTTTCTCTCCCCCGCCTCCCCCTTCCACCTAACACTCCCCAAAATTTAGAAAATGGAGCTCAATCACCCAATCAACAATCCACCCAAAAATAAACATTCTACCTTTAACGGTCTCGGAGATATGAGTCCATATGTGCGGCGTACGGCGGGACGGATTTTATTTTTTTTTTTTTGATTCTTAGGTTAATTTAGTCATGATACGCGAAAAAACAAAATTTCAGGGTAGCATTTTTTTTTTGTGTCGATCACAATACATTATTATTAGAATAATAAAGTAAAATAGAGCGCACATTGTATCTTATTTAAATTAATTTTTTAATGCTTATAAATTTTCAAAAGCTGATTAGGCCAGCTTTCGAAAAACAGTTCATTCATTATTATCTAAACACTTCTGGATAGACCTATTCTATCTTACAATATTCGCTTTATTAAAGCAGAGTGCAAATCATTTTTATTCATCCAGTCGAGTAGCGCAAGTAATTTGCAAATTCATTGAAAAAATCTTAGCCTATAGGTATAGAGAACATTTTTATCTGCAAAACAATTTTCTTTCTTCCAAAAATTTATTTCACATCATCATATGTATGTAAAGTGGGGGTACACTAAATATCATGGATTCATTTTCGGGCTATGCTTGTGCGAAAATTTTCGGGTTTAACGAACTTTTATAAGTTAATTACACACCAATGTATCTTGGTCTTGCACATTTTTCCCGAAAGCAGCCGGTTATTTGTATACATTGAAACACACAGGCATGTATTGTACGATTAGCTGCTAGCAGAACGGCCACAATTGCTATTTAATTCTCTAGTCACAGTCGTGTGATTCGATTTGATGATTCACGCAGTAACGACGTTAAATAAAAAATATAACTTGCTCATCCATATTATGTTTGAATAGTTTTCTTCATAAGAAATGATGAGCCAAATAAGCTGCTCCATTAGTTAGGAAACTCTTTCCATAACTTGGTGATTTATTGGTCGAGGTAATAATTAAGCACAGTAAACGATTCCGCTAGTCTATTATATATGCTAGAAATGACTCACTACAGTTTGTAATCCGTACACGTTTCATTTTCAGTCAAAGCTGTGCTGCAGTCTAAAGTCACTCTAGTGAAAAAGCAACGAAATGTGCGAAGAAACAAAAACTTATAGAAGTGATTTCTTTGCACATAGTATGTACGAAAAACCACGAACTGAAACAAGAATTCAACGTTGATTACCACTGAGCTGTTTCGAAAGACCGTTGTGTTCAGCCAGGTATAAAAAGTCTAACATCCAGTAAAATGTTCTCCGATGGATGGTAAGTAATTTCTGGAAAGTTTATTCACAGAAAAAAAATCGGGTTAAGCAAAATCTGTTCTCACCGCAAAACAACCGCTGCAGATTCCACATCGAAACATTAAACAAAATAACATACCTATTTGATCAATATCTGCTTCTTGCCAATAACTTATATGTACTTGAAACAAAAATATATTTTCGGGTGGAGGATGTTTCTCAATAAGACCACCGATTCCATTCACAATATTTGGGTGTTTTAGGGAGGTGGGTGTGGCAGCATGACGATGCATAATACAATCGCTTTGAAGATGAGTCAGAAAACTCTTTCATACCGCCCAAGTGCGTAGATTTAAAAAAAATTACACAATACATTAATTGAGTATCCAAACCCAATTTATTTTAAATTTTTGGATATAGCTTCGGAGTTCACCGATATGATTACAATGGATATTCGATTATATAAAAATCACTTTTAATAATAAAACAATAGGCAGTTCGATTGGCTTACAAGTAATAACATTTATGAATTTTTGATTTCAAATAGCATACGAGAAATGGAAAACAGTTAGTTGCGCGATGAACAGACGTGATTTCCGGTCCAGGCTAACAAACAATACAATACAATTATGTATGTACGATGATCGTTCAATATAATAAAAAAAAACAAAGACAGCAAATATTATGAGAATTATACCCGCCAAGTTTTTACTTAGATTTTGAATGGAATTCATAAGCGCTTATCAAAATAATCTGCCGTGCTCAATCGTTTTGGTAGTATAACTGAATCATCTACACTTATTTTCATTTACCAGTACAAAATCGAACAGAAATGCTGGATAATTTCACGAAATATCAACATGTATCTTCGTTTTACAATATTGGAATAAATATTAAAACTATGTAGAGTTTCAATATTTTTTCGGGATATTTTGCAATATTGTACAATGTTTATACACCTACCAATTTGAAATTATTTTCGCCTTAAAATAATTTTGCCCCAAATGAAATACAGGGTTAGACGATTGAACTGTTACCTATTCAAACGGCCATATTTTTTTTATGTGAAATTATTTTTTACTGATTCAATTACAAATAAACTGCTAACAAGTCGGGCGAAACTTTATTATTCTTGGGACAAGTTACGGATGCGTGGAAAGTCAATATGCAGGTTAGAGTGGTTAGGGAAGACTAAGTGAAACGGGGTTCTTGGGCAGAGCAATTGTCAATTTAACACTTTGCGGAAACGTTCAAAAGCTGCAGTACTTATAATCAATATTTCGTGCGTTTATTTATGCAAGTTTGTGGTTTTATGAGGGGAGGGGTGAGTCGTGATAGTAAGAGTGGGTGGATGTTAATAGTTTTTTAATTGATCGCTTGAATCACGTCCAATATTCTCTGTATAGAATGTCAGTTTCATAGACGAAGTTGCATAGAATTTTCATAAGATTCTGTGTATTTTACATTTACGAAACCAAACATTTGTTTGGGAGGGGGTAGAGGAGGTACAGAAATCATAAAAATTGTGACGCAATTTTATTTCCTTACTCTTGTAGTGTACAAAATCGTACAAAATTTCAAGTTCGTAGCTTCTAATTTGTTGGTTATTATTTGGTTCAATGAAATAGGTCGAAATGATACTTTTGTATGGGAGGGGGTAGAAGAGCAAGCGCGATTGCAAAACTTTTAAAGGAATTCCATTTCAAATATTTTTGTAAGTTTTCATGCAAAATTTGAAGTTGATAGCTTTTACGAGTTAGCTGATAACTGATTTATTTAAAATGCTCGAAAAAATAATTTTGTATGGGAGGGGGTAGAAGAGGTAAGGAAATCGCAAAATTTGTGACGCAGTTTTCTTTCTTTTATTTTGTTAGGTGCTCGCACAAAATTTCAAGTTCGTAGCTTTTAATTTGTTGATTATTAGTTGATTTAATGAAATTTGAAGAAATCATACTTTTGTATGGGAGGGGGTAGAAGGGCAAGTGCGATTTCAAAACTTTTAACGTAGTTTCATTTCAACTATTTTTATATGTTTTTATACAAAATTTCAAATTGATAGCTTTTAATAGTTAGGTGATAATTAATTTCTTAAAAATGGTCGAAAAAATAATTTTGTCTGGGAGGGGGTAGAAGTTTTGAAGGTATTCGACCAGTTAATATTTTATACTCTTACAGATTTTTTTCAAATGCATTTCCCAAATTTTCAAGTTTCTATCTTAAAATTGCATCCAAAAATTTCCAGTTTTCGTATTTTTTTCGCTGCACATGAAACACCTTGTCCCCGTTAGACCGGGGTGGTGGGTTCCAAACAATTGTGGATCAAATTATTATTTTTTTTCTATGTATATCAAATAGATGTATCCACATGCAAAATTTAAAATTTCTATCTTTGACCAGAGTCCTAAAAAAATCACTCAAAATTTTCGACATTTTTGCTTACCATCTCCCTCCCTTTACAACCATCTCCCTCCCTTTACAACTTAAAATTTTTATCAAAATTATAAATTCTATAGTTCTATAATCTGACGAATTTTTGATTTGATATCTGTACTCAATTTTGAGATATAATGATTTCTAATTTTGAAAAGTGCACCATTTTTGAAATGCTCCCCATTTCCCCGCACTACTATTATGACCAAATTTAATATTTTTTTCTATTTCGCTAATATAGCTTAGTATTTTTTACAGAATTACCTGTGTTATAGGCAATTTCGGCCTTTATGTGCAATGCACAAACACAGTCATGGAGGAAAGGAATGGGATTGGGAAGGTTGGGGAAGGGGAGTGAGAACGACCGTAGCGAGTGGAGAAGCTGGTATATTGCTCAGTTGTACTGGCTGCTTACTGACAAATATTTGCAGATGTTATGGGGGACTGAATGATAGAAAGCGAACAGAAACCATCTACTGAGTATCTAGGCCTTCTTGAAGTGGAACTGTTTCACTTTTACACCGTTTCCCCATTTTATTGCGAATAATTTTTTATCACCAGTAGCAACTGAAAAATTTGCGCTTAAAAAAATCCCGTCTGCAGTGGGAATCGAACCCACGACCTATTGACTGAGAAACAAGCACGCTGCCCACTACGCCACGGAAGCCTCGATATATGTTTTAAGTTTCAATTACATAGCTTAAGAGATAGTTGAGATATTAATTCTTAAGTGTTTTTCTTTGCACCCCCCTGACCCTCCTTACAACAATTAACCTATTTCTAAGCTGATTCTGGTGGATATACATGCCACCTTAATGGTCCCAAAATATTAATTTTTTATGGTAAGTAGTTTCGAAGATATAATCATTTCAAAAAAAGATTCGGCCGACAATTTGTTTTTAGCCCACCCCTTTTCGGACGCCAATGGGTAAAAAAATTAAATTATTTTTGGAGTGTGTCCAACAACCTTCTCTATACGTATGCTGATTTTCATCTTCCTATCTGCATTCGTGGTGAAGATATTAGCAAGTGTTTTTTGTGATTTTTTCCATCCCCCCGCCTCCCCCTTCCACCTGACACTCCCAAAATGTGGATAATGGAGCTCACTTACCAAATTAACAATCCACCCAAAAACCAACATTCTACCTTTAACGGTCTCGGAGGTATGAGTCCATATGTATGGCGGACGGCGGACGGCGTACGGCGGGACGGATTTTTTTTTTTTTGCTTTCTTAGGTTAATTTAGTCATGAAACGCGAAAAAGCAAAATTTCAAGGTAGCAAATTGTTTTTTTTTTCTGTGTCGATCACAATACTTTATTATTAGAATAATAAAGTAAAATGTGTGGAAATAATCAAAATTTCGGAATCCATTCTCGATGTGGCCACCTTTTGCCTTGGCTATAGCCTTCAAACGGTTAAAAAATGAGTTGCATGCTGCACGAATGTGATCTTGCGGTATTTTGGCCCATTCCCGTACAATGGCTTACTTCAGCGCATCCATACTGGCATATTTTTTAGTCCTCACCTTGCTCTCCAAAATGCCCCAGATGGAATAGTCCACCGGATTTGCATCTGGCAAATTCGAAAGCCATTGTGTGGACGAAATGAAGTGTGGAACATGGTTTTTAACCATTATTGGTTCACACGAGCTTTATGAGACGGTGCCGAGTCTTGTTGGAACGTCCATGGTCTACGACTGAATTGTTTGCGTGCCCACGGCTCTAAAGCAGCTTCCAAAACATTTTCCCGAAAATAAGTCGCATTGACTTTGACATCTGGCTCGATGAAAACGATTGGACAGCGCCCATCGGCGGTCACAGCTGCCCATACCATTACTTGAGATGGAAAATTACTTCGGGTGGCCGTTCGTAGGCTCAAATTTTCGTAAGTGCGTTCAGTTAAGTAAACACGATCATTTTGAGAGTTTATGAACTCTTATGAACCACAATAGAGAAATTTTTCTTATCAGAGAACACAATGTTTGGAAATTCGTCACGTTCGTGCAAGCGTAACAACTCCTTTGCTCTTTCGAGTCTAACTTTTTTTTTCTTTGGTGTAAGATCGTGAGCCTTTTGAAACTTGTAAGGCTTTACCTCGATCTCATTTTGGAATATGCGTCGGATGCTTCGCTGGGATATTTTCAGTTCTTTGGCAATTCGATTACCACTACGACGCGGATTCCGTTCAAGTCGAGCCTTCACTTTCCGAACCATTTCAGGTGATGTTGCTGTTTTTTTCGTCCACCACCATAGCGTTTGGCAATGCTGCCTGTATCATTATAACGATTTATGGTGCGATACACAAACATTTTATTCACTTTGAGATGGCTGACCTCACGAACAATAGCTGGTTGTGATTTTCCAGCCAAATATAACGCAATCACACTATTACGTTTCACTTCCATTTCGAATAACTTTTGTTCTATAAAACTTAGACGCAAATGCCAGTGGTAGCTCGTAAACAATATAAAGAGCTGTCATTGATATGAATTTGACATAGCTGTCATTATCGGTTTGCCAGATATACCGGTGTGAAGTTGGTAACACTTCAATCGCCTAACCTGTACAATGAAAGATTGCGAAACTCTGTGCAATGATTTTTCTGTAAATCATTTCTCATTACCGTTCTTTTTGCTGCAGTTCTTGGGAGTTCGTCATTTTTGTGCGTTTCATATTTATAACCCACATGGTAATTAGTGCAGTTAGAAATCGACACACTGAATCAGTTTAGTTGTTGTTTACAAGGGGGTTTCGTAAGAATTTTATTATTTAAAATGCCGCGCGGTGTGTCTTTAAATGATGTCGAATAGGGTGAAATTTTAGCGTACAAAGATGATGGTTTGAACATAAGTCAAATTTCGAAACAAGTTGCTCGCAGTCGCCGTGTAATTCGAAACTTTTTTAAAGATTAAAGATTAAGATTAAATGGGAAAACGAAGCGAAAGGGAAGAAAAAGAAAACTGTCTCCGTGGGGAGAGAGGAAAATTGTACGGGCAGCAAGCAATTCGACACTAAGTTGCAATAAATTGGCAGCTCTTGTCCCAACAATGGTGTCAAAAACAATGGTTTGTAGAACGATTCAACGTAATCCTAACATTTCTAGAGGTAAAATGAAGAGTGCTCCACGACTTTTAGATCGCCATAAGAAAGCTCGGATGGAATTCTCAGAAAACCACATGGCTACAGATTGGTCTTCTGTAAGACATACTGGCTTTCGTACTTCTTTATTGTTTAAGCTCAAGATTTCATTTTCAGGTGATATTTTCTAAAGAAAAGAAATGGAATTTAGATGGACGCGACGGACTTAATTCTTACTGGCGCGATCTGAAGAAGGAACCTCTCTATTTCTCGAAGAGGAATTTTGGTGGCGTTTTTGTGATGTTGTGGGGAGCATTTTCTGCTGCAAGGCGTTTGGATATACAATTTATTTCATCGCGAATGAACAGTAGAGATTACTTCTAAGTACTCAAAAACAGTTTACTGCTATTTCTGGCAGAACATGTCGAAAAAAAATAGATTTTCCAACAAGATAATGCCAGAATTCATACCAGTCGTGAAACAATGGGTTGGATGGAGACAAATTTCATTAGGGTGATGAACTGGCCGGCATGTTCTCCACACTTGGGGAGTTCTTGTCAGACGGGTATATGCTGAAAATCGCCAGTATGAATAACTGGCGGAATTGAAAGCTGCAATCCTTGATGAATGGCAGAAACTTGACCCTGAAATGTTAAATAAATTAATCCAATCGATGAAAAAAAGGATTTTTGAAGTCATAAAATCCAAAGGAGGCCCTATTAATTATTAAGTTTTTGTATTTTTATACTCTAGATGAAATCTGAGAGTATTATTAGTTTGCTCTAAGGTTTGTAACGCCAAGAAATAAGGCTCGGAGAAAAAAATGATGAATACAGAAATTAATGTTATCACTCAAAAATCTCAAAACCGGATGTCCGTCCGTCCGTTCGCTCTCTAGCTTAAGAACGCGTTGAGCTAGAAAGCTCAAATTTTGTACACGTCGTTTTTGACAAAAAAAGTAAGGTCAAGTTCGTGAACGGGCCAAATCGCTCCACCCGTTCTACCCCCTCCCATAAAAAATGACACTACTGCGCAATTTGACAATAAACGGATTTGCTCAAAAAGTATAAAAGCTATTGGCCTGAAATTTTTAATGTGTTATTTTTATAATAATATCAACCTACCGTAAAAAAATTATGCGTGTCCTCCCCCTCCTTCTACCACCTCCCATACAAACTGTACTTGTCATGAATTACTCTAAGCCAATTAACTCAGTGCGTATAAAATTTAGCGGGCTGAAATTGTGCACCAAAAATTTATTTAAAATTGTTAGTAAGGTCAAAAAATATTAGACGATTAGCTTCACCCGTTCTACCCCCTCCCATACAAAATGACACAATTTCGCAATTTGATATCAAGTGGATTTACTCGAAAAGTATAAAAGCTATTAATCTGAATTTTGGGGTATATTACTTTTATAATAATCTAAATCTACAGTAGAAAAATTTTTTGCGTCCTCTTTCCCCTTCCACCCACTCCCATACAAACTACACTTTTTCATGAAATGCTCTAAAACGATTTTCTCAGAACATATAACATTTATTGAGCTCATATTTTGTAATAAATACTTAATTAGTATTATCACCTAGATCAGAAAAAAATATTTGATTAGCTTCACTACTTCTACCCCCTCCCATACAATATGACACAGTTTCACAACTTCACTAAAAATCGATTTTCTTGAAAAATATGGCACTAGTCTGAAATTTAAGGGATGTCAATTTTATAATATTCCTAGTTATTTCTGAAAAAATCACTATAATTCCCCCACTCTTTCTACCACCTCAAACTGCACATTTTCACTAAATCTAACTCAATAATTTTCTCAGTTCGCATTCAATTTTTGGAGTAAGCATTTTGTATAAAACATTTTGTAGCTACTTAAGCATGATGGGGAAAAATTAGTTCAATGCTCTCATCCCTTCTAACACTTCCCATACAAAATTTCTTGGGATCATAAAAAATTCTATTTCATCTAGAGTATCGTAAGATTGCGCTTCACGCGCAATCGTAGCTCTGTTGTTTTTTTTTAAATTTATATGAAATAAACACTTTATTTTTTGGAAACTTCAACTGGGTTATATACCTATATGAAACGAGCAAAAAACGCTGGAACTGTTGCAAAAATAACGAATCCTTGCAATAATTTACCTACAAATAATTTCAGCTCCAGGGTTTCTACATTTAGCAATCAAATATAAAAGCATAATAATTTTCCAAGTGGAAATAACCTAAAATTTCTACGTGGGTTATACATATGAAACATAGTGTATTTTGATACATATGCATTAATGATCTAATAGTAACATTATTATAACACAATATACTACTAAAGAAATATGTTTGGATAAAGAAAAGTTTAATAATAAATGCACTCTATATAGCAGAAGCATTTACTACCGCTACTTTCATGGTAAATGCAGTGGGGAACTTTCTAAGCTTTTAGACACTGATTTTTTTTAACTCTGGCTTAATTTAAAATTAATCATTTCAGTAAAAATAGTTTTGCTTTAATGAAATTTATGGTTAGGGTGCTATTAGTGAAAGAACGTGTCTCGAATGGTTTCAACGACATAAAATATACTGCACAACTAAAGTTATGGTTCAATTATTTCACCTCAAATTCGAACAAACATAAAAAAGAGCAATAAAATTGTTAAGCTTTGATATAAAACAGTTATGTTTATCGTATAAGAAGTTTTCTTGATCGATTCACATATGATAAATAGTTCATATCCATCTATAAAACAAAAAAAATCTGTTTATAGCGTTTTATATGCACTAGATTTAAATTTGTCCGATGAAAGCAATATAAACATCATCGAGATAATATTTAAAACTGGCGATTTAGCGACGCAAACAAAATTAAATTAAGCAGTTATGAAACACTTTTCCTAACGTGGTCATATGATAAACAGTTGATATGTGGCGATATTGATGCACAACCAATAATCTTTGTGGGAGATTTCGGTGGCCATTTACGTGCTTTGCAAATATGTAGAAGTTATTATAGTCCATAGGATTTACACGCAATTTATGTATAAAATTAATCGTCATATTAATTAAATCGCGATTTCTCATGGCAACGTTTGTTTTGTAGTTAATGGCAACGAATTTCATAAATTTAAAATAAAATTATTCGTATATCCCTTAGAGTTACATTCGTATACAGTAGTTACTCTATGGAGAAAAAAGAACAAGACACCTGGTAATAGCCACCTATTTTCCAGTATGCGATAAATAAGCAAATTTGATTGCAAACCGTTCATTAGTACGTGAAACCTACCAAATCAATTTTTATCACTTACAAGTTCTACAAATAAGACATTTGAGAGGTTGACCTAACTTTTTCGGGTGCCTTGTTCTTTCTCCTTCATTGCGTAACTCTAGTGTACAGTAACACTAGCCGATAATATAGTTACTCCATGGTTCACTAGAGGGGCTTTACCATAGTTTGGTAAAGGTGAAGCCTTAGATCTGTTTTACAAAGAAATTGAACTTCACGTAAGCGCTGTCAGTTGAAGTCAAAATATATGAACTGACAGCGCTTACGCGTAGGCTGCGTAAGGTTTTCGTTACATTGTGAAACAGGGATAATATTTGAAGTGAAATTTAAAAAAAGTGTCGATCTTTTTTTTTGGAACGTTCTTGATATCAAGAACTGTGCGTGGTTTATAATACTAACTACTTCTAACTAGAGAGTTAGAAACAAAAAATTTTAAGGTACAATTCATCTTAGGGGGATGAATGAATCACTTAAATCACCACCACACGAATGGAGAATTAGGGAAGGTGAATTTGCAGGTGTCGATTGTGACATACAGTGACCGACAAAAGTCTACATACGACCCCTATTTTCGCTACTTGACGAGCCCCATGGCACTAATTAAAAAAGTGATGATGCAATTATGTTCTAAGTCTATTTTAATTGATGTTTAACAAAAAAAAATCTTTCCTCCAATATAAACTTTACAAGTTATTCATACATAACTAAAATAATGCATTGACAGTTTACATACGGCTACGTAAATCATTCTTTATGCTACTGTGTGGTTCTGTTTAAGTACCGTTTATCAAGTTTTGGCATTTGCGCTTCGCGTTAGGCTACAGTTTGGGCAGTTTCGATAAGGCCGCAGCTGTGACGATGGCTTCTCGGAAGGAAATCTAATCAGAAGTACGGAACTTTGTGGTAAAACATCGAAACGAAAGAAAATCTTGCGGAGAAATAGCCAAATTGTTGAATTTAAGTAAATCGACAGTTCAAACAATATTCAATAGCCACAAAAGCAGATTCTCCGTTGAAAACAAGCCGCGCAGTGGTCGACCGAAGAAGCTGGTTCGCTGAGATGTCTCCTTTATTTTGAAAGAAGTGAGTAAAACCCAAAGGCGCATGCCACAAATTGGCGGAGTACATAGCAAAACGAACAGGAACCACAATGCATCCAAGAACAGTTCAAAGAACATTAAATAATAATGGTTATCACAGCAGAACACCACGCAAAAAAAAACCCCTTACAAGCGAAAAAAATCGCAAACTTCGCTTAGAATTTGCCAAAAAGCATCTAGACAAAGGACTTGAGTTTTGGAAGAAGGTTTTATTCACCGATGAATTGAAGTATAACATATTTGGAAGTGGCGGTAGAGCTAAAGTTTGGAGAAAGGAAAATACGGGAATGGACCCGAAACACCTAATTCCTACAGTCAAACATGGCGGTGGCTATGTATGGTTTGGGGTGCTGTCGCAGCGTCGAGTGTAGGAAATTTGGTGTTCATTGATGGTGGTCATCTCTACAAAACCATCTTTCAACACAATTTAAGAAAATCGGTCGATAAGTTGGAACTTGGTGAAAGCTGGATATTATTCCATCAAGGCAATAATCCCGGTGTTTGGTACTCCGTGTGCCACCTTGTAAGGGGTTATTCCTAGATATATTTGGAGAAAAAAATGGTTCTACGGAGATGGTCAATTTTCAATATCCGCGGAGATACAGGGTGACAAGAAAAGGGTTTCGGACCTGTACCCTCACTCACTCAAAACGCTATATCTTTAAAACTAATTTTTAGGGAATCGAATTACCTTTCATTTGGTGTAATAGTCCGCATTGTAACTGTACCCAATCCTGAGGTATTTGCTTCAGAATACAAATTTTTGATACTTTGACCCTCAAAATTTTTCTCAAAAAAACGTATTATAAAAATGTCATTTTAATGTTGATTTTTTATGTACCATATTATTGCCTACAAAAGATGCACACATACTTATGACTTAGGTTTTCCCGTTTTCCAAATAAGCGAAAATACATATGGCTTAAAAATGAATAATGTCATAAAGCAACCCTCGTTCTAAAAATACTGCCTGAAATGTTGTTAAACTGAAATATTCTTATTGTCCTTTAATTACTATTTAAATTATCGAGGAATGTCCTTTAATTAGTATTTAAATTATCGAGGAAATGAATTAAATTAAAATTAGTTTCAACACAACTAGGTGCAATACTTTGCCTTTTTTAATACGGTACCTAACAAAATGAAAAGCGTATAAAAGCAAATCTTACTTCATATTTTTATCAGTTTTTGTTACATTGTGAAAAGTACAAGGTGTCACTAAAATTTAGAAAATAATTTCGAATTGTCTGATTACACGAATGAAGAGTATGTAGACATCATTTTTATTTATGGAGAGTGTCAGGGAAATACACAAGCGGTGCGATCTTAGTATCATCAGAGATTTCCTAATCGTCGGATACCTGATAGGAGAGTATTTCAAGACGTTTACAGAAGGAATCAGGAAACAGGCAGCATTAGGGCAAGCAGAGTAAATACAAATCCTGCGCCGATAATTGCTGTTCCAATCGATGAAGAAATACTACTTGCAGTTCAAAATGATCTATCAATCAGTATCCGACGCTTGGCATTGCAGTTAAACGTCTCTACGTGGAAAGTTTGGAGTGTCCTAAAAGCAGAGCGTTTGCATCCCTACCACCACACACCAGTGTAGGAGCTGTTACCCATTGATTTGCCCAAAAGGATGGAGTTTTGCAATTGGCTCCTTGAACGACAATTAAGTGACGAGAATTTTATGAACAACATTCTTTGGACGGATGAGTCCCAATTCACCAGGGACGGTATCACAAACTTCCACAACTTACACACATGGGCTGAGAGCAATCCACATACAAGAAGAGAGGCATCATTTCAGCACAGATTCAGTGTCAATTTATGGGCAGGTGTGATTGGTGACGATTTCATTGGTCCTATTAGGGTTCCGCCTACCTTAAATTGTTCCAATTACTTGCATTTTTTGACAAATGATCTACAGGAGTTATTGGATGATATGCCACTGCAACAATTGGCTTCCATGTTTTACCAACATGATGGTGCGCCAGCTCATTACGGCCGACAAATAACAGATTAGTTAAATTCCAATTATAGCAATCGCTGGATCGGTAGAAATGGACCGATACACTGGCCTGCAAGATCTCCTGATTTAACTATTATGGATTTCTTTGTATGGGGACGGATGAAGGACCTTGTCTACGCAACGGAAGTAGTAACGTTGCAGGATCTAAACACCAGAATCGATGCGGCAGCAACAGAAGTAAGGCAGCAGTTGAGGAGTATGAACACAAAGAGAACACTGGCAAAACGAGCTTTAGCGTGCATTCAAAATGAATTTGGCCATTTTGAACATTTATTGTAATTAAGGAAATTTGAAATATACCATAAAAATGATTCTTAAGTTCTTTTAGTTCAAGCGGAGAGTTTTGATCAACATATTCTTGTTTTTTTGATAAAAGTGTTAAATTATTGGAATGATAGTTTTTGCTAAACTATGAAACTTATGCAATGCAAGTGTACATCTTTTGTAGGCAATAATATGGCACATAAAAAAACAATATTAAAATGACATTTTTATACCGCGTTTTTCTGAGAAAAACTTCATTGATCCCAGAATTTTGAGGGTCAAAGTATCATAAATTTGTGTTCTGAAGCAATTACCTCAGGATTGGGTTCAGTTACAATGCAGACCATTACACCAAATGAAAGGTAATTCGATTCCCTAAAAAACAATCTATAACATTTTGAATTGTGATTATTAGGTTCCAAGATATAGCGTTTTGAGTGAGTGAGGGTACAGGTCCGAAACCCTTTTCTTGATCACCTTGTATCTCAGCAGATATTGAAAATTGACCATCTCGGTAGAAAATTTTTTCTCAAAATATATCTAGGAATAACCCCTTACAAGGTGGCACACGGAGTACCAAACACCCTGTATATCTATATATTTAATGTTTCAACCTGCGACGTGACTGTTCCTTTGCAGTGAATTAAACTTTAAATCGTTAGTTATAAATACTGGAATAAACCTAGCTTGCCAAATGACATCTTTTAAAATTACATTTTTAACAGAAATTTATAATATCGAAGAGCCTTAAATAGAACAACTATTCCGACCTCTCCTGCTTAGATAGTGTTCTGCAATCACACACAACCCCCAAAAGTTTTCTCAACAGCCGGCATGAATCACTGCAGTCGTCGTCTGCCATTGCATTCCCCCCAAATGCAAATCCGTTTCACTTAACGCACATCGCACTAATTTACTGGAAGTGAGGTCATATCGTACAAAAACTTCAGCACCGCGTTATATATATTATGAATTATCCATTTGCCGTTGATGGAGCTGAATAATAAACACGAATTGCGTTGCGATTAGATCGAGAACTTTTGGGCAAATTCTTGGTAAATGCAGTCATCACCGCAATCGATTTCAATTTCGCAGTCGTGCAATGTCGGTCGATTGCGTCGCCGGTCCGAATAAAAAATTGCAATCCAGGGTGTTCCGATTGTTTTTTTCGTTTTTAGGTACAAGAGCAAAAAAGCCGGTTGCGGTCGATTCGCATGGAGTAACTCCCTACGCATTTTCCCTTCGTCCCAATATCCTTGCAAGTGTCACTGGTGATAGCAAATTAATAATACATTTACCTTTGTAACCGGAGAATAAAAATGAGCTCTGTTTAAAGGCCGCAAGTTCACACTGATGAAGACGAGAGTGGTTTTAAATATGCGCGTCAAGTAATTGAGACACGGACAACGAAAAAGTTCAATTAACGCGAAATAGATAAAGATTAAAAACACAAAACTAGGTATTTCGATTATCACAAAAAACTTCCCCGAAAATTGGAAAAAGTACAAAAATCACAGGTTAATGGGTTTCTCCTTTGAATTAAAAAAAATTAAATTGGAAGGCGGCTGCTGGTGGCAAAGTGATTTCTGACTCCGCCGAGTACTTTCGAACTTCTTCACTCGCTCGCAAAACCAACCAGACTGTACCGTTTTCCCTGCGTTATTTGCTCTGCACCAACCCAGTGTTACCAGATCATCTCTATAAATTATCGTACGTGCGAAAATAGTGCTCTGCGTCTCGACATATTTTTAGTTTAAATTTCTGCTATGAATAAAAAAAATCGTTTAATATTAATAAATTTAAATTTAATATATTATATTTTTTATAATTTCCAATTAAAAAAAATGAAACAACTGCGTTTTTATACTCTAGATGAAATCTGAGAGTATTATAAGTTTGCTACAAAGTTTGTAACGCCAAGAAATAAGGCTCGGAGAAAAAAATTAATGATACAGAAGTTCATATAATCACTCAAAAATTTCAAAACCGGATGTCCGTCCGTCCGTCTGTCTGTCTGTCTGTCTGTCTGTCCGTCTGTCCGTCCGTGTCCTCTCTAGCTTGAGAACGCGTTGAGCTAGAAAGTTCAAATTTTGTATACGTCGTTTTTAACAAAAAAGTAAGGTCAAGTTCGTGAACGAGCCAAATCGCTCCACCCCTTCTACCCCCTCCCATACAAAATGACACAATTTCGCAATCTGACAATAAACGGATTTCCTTGAAAAGTACAAATGACATTGATCTGAAATTTGGAATGTAATACTTTTATGATGATTCCAATTTACTCTATAAAAATAATTTTTGTCTTCCCCCTCCTTCCACCACCTCCCATACAAACTGCATTTTTTCACGAAATGCTGTAATATTTATTTAAAATTATTATTAAGACCAAAAAAAATGAGACGATTAGCTGTACCCCTTCTACCCCCTCCCATACAAAATAACACAATTTCGTAATTTCACAATAAACAGATTTGCTCGAAAAATATATATGCTATTGATCTGAAATTTGGAATATATTACTTTTATGTTGATATAAATCTACTGTACAAAAGTTATTTGACTGCACTTTTTCATGAAATGCTCTAAGCCAATTTACTCAGTGCGTATAAAATTGACCAAGCTGAAATTGTGCACTAACTATTTATTTAGAATTATTAGTAAAACCAAAAAAAAATTAGGCGATTTGCTTTACCCCTTCTACCCCCTCCCATACAAAATGACACAATTTCACAACTTTATAAAAAGTCGATTTTCATGAAAAGTATGAATACTACTGATCTGCAATTTAAGACATGTCAAAAGCATGATATTTATAGTTATTTCTGAAAAGTCATTAAAAACTCGCCCCTCCTTCTATCACCTCCCATACAAACTGCACTACTTCACTACATCCAATATACAAATTTTCTCAGTACCTATTAAATTTTTAAACCCTAAATTTTGTATAAAATATTTTGATAGCAACCTTACCGTCATGTGAAAAAATTAGTTCAATATCGTCACCCCCTCTACCACTTCCCCTACAAAATTTCTTAAGATACAAAAATTTCTCTTTCATCTAGAGTATCGCATGATTGGGCTTTATGCCCAATCGTACTCCTGTTATGTTTTTTAATACACACCACACACCTGGTGCAGGCTAGATTTTTAATATACTACAGAATAACAGTTCTGGTTGAAATTATTTTCTTTTGTGTATTCAATGGATGTCAATGGATGATATGCAAAATTTGATTTGCAATCTACATTCACACATTCAAACAATCTTCGTGTAAAATATGTCTCAGTCATCAGCTGTTTAAATTTTTGGAAGGTAAAACCTTGAGCGAACCAATCAAAATCGTTCATTTCAGAGGTACAACATTTTTATGAGAAATTTTTTTTGAGTCTATGGGCTCTTTTAAATGCTTTGGCTCTGGTAGCGACAGAAATGACTCGGATAGTAACAATGCAAATGCATGCAACAATCATAATGAAGTTTGCACCAGCCGAGGTAGCGGCATTTACAATGGGATCGGTAGGCTGCGGAAGTCTGACATACATACCTCAAAATAAAGTATGCACTTCATTCCTCTATGCATTCTACTTAAATTTGGACCACCATGCTGAAATTCATGAAGTATTTGCTGATTATTTAAGTTCTCATTGAGGTCTCTTTTATCGACAATTGCAGTAAGTTTACAACAACAAAAAATATGTAGGAAAAACAAAAAATAGTCCTTTTTTCTAGCGTCAAAATAAAGTGTACAGTTGTAATAAAAATTAAAAATAATACTCAAAATCCAGCCTTAGTATTTAGTTTGCCTTCCTTTCGCCTTCAGAACAGCCTCTAGTCGTCTTGGCATTGATTCCACTAATTTTAATGTCACTTCCGGTGAAATATTTTGCCATTCGTCCAGTAAAGCATTTTTCAGGGTGTCTATGCTAGTTATGTTCCTCTATTGTATTTGTCGGTCCAGATGTTGCTGTTAATAATTTCTACAATATCCTCTTCGGTTGCTTCACTAGGTGCGTGCCGGTTACGAGTAATAGTTCACCTAAAAGATTGCCATGGTTTGACGACGATTTAATTAATCTGAAAAATTTGAAAACTAAAGCATGGAAAAGGTACTGTCTCTCAAGGAATGAATCTAACTATAGGTGCTACTCCGAGCTACGCGATTTATTTACTAATAAGTCGAAATTGGCCTATCAGTGCTATCTGCTCGATATGAAGAAGTCTATTAAAAATAAGCCTAAGCTGTTTTGGAATTTTGTGAACTCTAAGAGGCGCACAGATGGTTTCCCTGCGACTCTGTCTTTTGATGGTGAAGTTAGTGATGACCCTAAAAGGATTAGCAACTTTTTTGGCGATCACTTTCGGGCTGCTTTTGATGCCCGGGACTGTGGTATTGACTTTAATAATTTTCAATACTTGACAAAATTTCCCTCTACTACACTGGAGATGAAGGATCTTCTTATTGATGAACCCACTATATCAAAGTTTATCACGAACATCACTGAGAGTTTTAATAGTGGTCCAGATGGAATTCCATCTGTTGTACTTAAAAGGTGCTCTTCTGCACTTTTATCTCCAATTAGGTCCCTATTTAATTCATCTCTTCGTTGTGGGGTATTCCCTAGTTTGTGGAAATACTCAACAATAACTCCTGTATTTAAGAAAGGTAAACGGAACGACGTATGCAATTACCGGCCAATAGCCAAGCTGTCTTGTGTTCCAAAATTATTCGAAGCAATTGTTTGTGACGCAATGTACTTTCATTGCAAATCAATAATAAGCCCAACGCAACACGGGTTCATCAAAGGTAGATCCACAACAACAAATTTACTAGAATTTTCGAATTTTGCCATCCCAGCGATTGAAGCAGGCAAACAAGTTGACTGCATATATACAGATTTTAGCAAAGCATTTGATAAGATTAATCACAAAATATTGATTCACAAGCTTTGCATACTTGGATTTCCTACTATTTTTACTAATTGGATAGAATCCTATCTTTCTAGTCGCACCCAACAGGTGCAATTTCGAGATGCTTTTTCATCGGTTATTCCAAACACTTCTGGTGTACCTCAGGGTAGCCATCTTGGCCCACTTCTGTTCATTTTATTTATTAATGACGCGAGTTCGGTAATCTCTAACTCTAATATTCTTTTATATGCTGACGATGCAAAAATATTTCGTACTATCACCTGTACGAATGATAATTTACTTTTGCAAAATGACTTAAAGCTATTTTTTGACTGGTGTACCCTAAACTGTATGCCTTTAAACATTGGAAAATGCACCACTGCATCTTTTTCTAGGAAAAAGGATCCAATTGAATTTGTATATGTTTTAGAGGAAATTGCTTTGCAAAAATTAAGCATAGTTCGCGATTTAGGCGTACTTTTTAATGATAAATTTACCTTCGACGACCATGTTGACTGTATTGTTATCAAGGCTAACTCCATTTGGGGCTTCGTAAAACGATGGTCTAAGGACTTTAATGACCCTTACATCACAAAGACACTTTACTGTACTTTTGTGCGATCAATTCTCGAATATGCCTGCCCGGTGTGGACTCCTTATTATGCTATTCATAAGAACAGAATTGAGTCCGTGCAGCGAAGATTTTTGAGATTTGCTCTTAAAGGACTTCCCTGGTCAGACCCAATGTGTCTCCCCCCTTACCAAGAACGACTTCAACTGCTTTCGTTGGATTCACTCGAAGATAGGCGATCTGTTCTTGGTACTGCAGTCGCAGTCAAATTAATTTCAGGCGAAATTGACTCCCCCATCTTGCTTGGAGCTCTCTCCTTCAAAATTCCTCACCGTTCCTTGAGAGACTACGTACTCCTCGACATTCGTTTCCATCGAACTAATTACGGCCAGCACGAACCGATAACCTCTATTTCACGGGCTTTTAACGCTAATTATAGCAACATTGATTTCAATTTAAATTTTGCTCGGATAAAGTCAGCTTTGTTAAAAAAATAAATAATGTTGTAATTAAAAAAAAAAAAAAATTTTTTGTAAGTAATCATATGTTGATGAATTGATAAATTAAAAAAATAAAAAATAAAAAAATGTTTCCATAAATGTTCAATGGGATTAAGGTCCGGTGATTGTGGGGGGTGATCCAATTGTTTAGGTGCATGATAAAGCAAACTATTTTGGCCGTATGTTTTTTCCACACTAGGACCCAAATTATCGTTCAATATATTTAGGTATCCTATTTTTTTCATTGTATTATCAATAAATACTAATCTGCCAACTCCACTTGCAGCCACACCATTATCGAGCCACCACCGTGTTTCACTGTCGATACAGTGTTTTTATCTTCGAACTCCTGATTTTTTCCTCTCCATATCCTAGTCGGCGCTTTCTTCTCAAAAATTTCGAACTTACTTTCATCACTAAATAAATAGTTTTCCAAAATGAATTATGATGATTTCCGTCCTTTTTGGCAAAATCAAGGCGCCGCTGTTGGTTAGGTTTGGATATGAATGGCTTCTTTCTCGGAACCCTTCCAAATAGACAATTATTATGCAATGTCCGTCTGATTGTGTTGGCGCCAACAATGCGTCCTGATGACCTTGAGAGGTTTTCCGCTACACGGCGCTTGTTTTCGGATCCTGTCTAACGGTTCTTACAAACTGGCTTTTTTCCTTGAAATCCTCTAGCGCTAGGCCTCTTTTCATATGTGTACACTTTATTTTGACTTTAGAAAAAGGTACTATTTTTTGTTTTTCCTACATATTTTTTGTTGTTGTAAACTTACTGCAATTGTTGATTAGCTATACATATAAAAGAGACCTGAATGAAAACTTAAATAATCATCAAATACTTGATGAAGTTCAGCACGGTGGTCAAAATTTAAGTAGAACGCAGATAGGAATGAAGTGTACATTTTATTTTGACCCTCGCTGTATGTCAGCGTGATTTTGTGTTTTATTATACTCTAGATGAAATCTGAGAGTATTATAAGTTTGCCACAAAGTTTGTAACGCTAAGAAATAAGGCTCGGAGAAAAAAATTAATGATACAGAAGTTCATATAATCACTCAAAAATCTCAAAACCGGATGTCCGTCCGTCTGTCTGTCTGTCCGTCCGTCCGTCCGTCCATTTCCTCTCTAGCTTGAGAACGCGTTGAGCTAGATAGTTCAAATTTTGTACATGTCGTTTTTGACAGAAAAGTAAAGTCAAGTTCGTGAACGGGCCAAATCGCTCCACCCCTTCTACCCCCTCCCATAAGAAATTACACAATTATGCAATTTGTCAATAAACGGCTTTTCTCGAAAAGTATAAGTACTATTGATCTGATATTTGGAATATAATAGTTTAATGATAATTCCATTTCACTGTATAAGAATTATTTGTGTTCTCCCTATCCTTCCACCACCTCCCATGCAAACTGCACTTTTTCATGAAATGCTATGAACTAATTTACTCAATGCGTATATGATTTATCGATTTGAAATTGTGGACTAAGGATTTATATAGAATTAGTAGTAAGAGCAAAAAAATTAGACGATTAGCTTTACCCCCTCCCATACAAAATGACACAATTTCGCAATTTGACATTAAACGGATTTGCTCAATTGATCTGAAATTTGGAATATATTACTGTTATAATAATTTCAATCTGTTGTATAAAAATTATTTGAGTGCTTCCCTTCCTTCCACCACCTCCCATACAAACTGCACTTTTTTATGAAATACCATAAACCAATTTACTCAGTACGTATGAAATTTATCGAGCTAAAATTATGCACTAAATATTTATTTAGAATTGATAGTAAGACTAAAGAATTTAGGCAATTAGCTTCACTCCTTCTACCCCCTCCCATACAATTTGACACAATTCAAAGACTTTACTAAAAATCGATTTTTCTGAAAAGTATGAATGCTACTAATCTAGAATTTAAAATATGTCAATTAAATGATGTTAACAGCTATTTCTAGAAAATTCATTAATAACTTCACACTCCTTCTACATCCTCCCATACAAACTGCACAATTTCACTAAATCCATTACACTAATTTTCTCAGCACCTACTAAATTTTTGAATCCTTAATTTTGTATACAGCATTTTCATAGCAACCTTAGCGTGATATGAAAAAATTGGTTCAATGTCGTCACCCCCTCTACCACTTCCCTTACAAAATTTCTTAAAATAAAAAAAATTGTCTTTCATCTAAAGTATCGCACGATTGGGCTTTACGTACAATCGTAGTCCTGTTATGTTTTTAATTTGGTTTTAAATTAAAATCAATGTTCATGGTATGAGCAACAGTACATTAAATATTAAGAAAACACCTAAATGTCTAAATTAATTAAAATAGACTGTATTGATTCGTTTTAGTTCTTTTGAACACTAACCGGTCAGATTCGAAAAAGTATTCTAATTGATTTAGGTATAGAGGTGTTTCATAATAATAAACATATTGTTACTATCGTCAACAATGATTTTAATTTAAAACTAAATTAAAGCAAAACAAAGTCGCGCTGACTTATATCTGATTTACGCAGCCTACTGTTTTCATTGTAAATGACGCTACTCGGATACGTATCGGCTACGTAAGCTGCTTTTCCAGGCCGCAACGTTTCGTTGTAAATCAGACAAGAATCTGCTAGTTTCGGCAGAATTTGCTCGCCCGGCTGAGAATTCGTTTCATTGTAAATCAGAGTAAATTTGACATTTGTGTAAGCGAAACGTCAGTCAAACGCGATTAGTGATTGCCTTGCCATCCTTTTTACACTGGTAATTATACCAATTGAAACTTGTGAATTAAAAAGGTAAGTATAAGTGGCGGAGGTTGCAAATGCTAGACTAAAGCTAACTATAATTACAAAGCCAACGCAAAATTCGATCAGAGTTAGAATGAATCATAAGTGCGATAGCAAAATATGATAAATATAAGTGAGTATAATAAAAAAAAATGTTAGAAAAATATGATGCGTATTTGTAAGCTCCGCGGATTGAATACAAGTGCCTAAAACTTACATTACGTCTGAAATTTAATAACTTGGCGAAAATTAATTACAATGATGAATTACCAAAAACGCATTTCGCGTTATCAATAACGATCATGATAACACATACTCGAAGATTTGGTCATTTATTACTCATCTTGGCTGCGGGATTGTGTGAATTTCTTCACTATACAACAATTTACTAAGAAATATTTAATTTATGTACTTTTAGCAAAAATGGCGTTATATCCTTCACTAGAAGATATGCAAGTTTCTAAGCTCATAGAGACGCAAAATGGAAATGTTACTCAATACTCTGCGGCAATCACTCAAAATAAGTCTGCTATGGTCTTGTATCCGGGACTAGAAAATTTTTTAGGATTAGAGTTGACTGAGGAAATGATACGTTGCAACATGCCAGAGTAAATATATTCCAATATAAGTTATTACACTCACACTTGCAATATTTACATTATAAATTTAATCTATAGATACGTGCTAGATATTTCGCAACCAGAACCATGCCCTAGTGCGAATACAGTTTCTCCACTTTCTGGAGCATTGAAATTTTCATCTCGAGCAGATGTGAGTCATAACATCCGTGAGTTCATATTATGCAAAGACGCCGCAGGAAAAGTCGGACTACGTGTACAAGCAGCAAATAACGGAATATTCGTGTGCATTGTTGTTAAAAACAGTCCTGCTGCATTGGCAGGAATTCGATTTGGTGATCAAATATTGCAGTTGAATGGGACCCTTGTAGCTGGATATTCCGTGGACAAGATCCACAAAATGTTAAAAAACTCGAACAAGAATAACATATCAGTTATAGTAAGAGACAGGTAGGAAAAATGTTAAATTGAAATTTATAATTCATTACTAAAGAGTTATTTCATAAATCATTCAGGCCTTTCGAGCGCACGATTACCTTGTTAAAAGATTCAAAAGGAAATCTTGGCTTTCAATTTAAGAATGGGAAAATAACTTCCTTAATAAAAGATTCATCGGCCGCTAAAAACGGCGTTCTGACTGATCATAATATTTTGGAAGTAAATGGCCAATCTGTCGTTGCACTCAAAGACAAGGAGATAAAAAATATTATGGATTCAACTGATCAAATTGTTAAAATTAATATAATTCCAACATTTATTTACGATCATATGGTCAAAAAGTGAGAAACCTGAAATTAAGAGCATACAGTGTGCCTAATTTTTTTAATTAAAATTATATTCTTCTTCATGCAGACTATCAACGAGCTATTTACGAGGCATTATGGATCACAGCATTCCGGATTTTTAAAGCATCAACAAAATTTTCAACTAATTAACTGTCTTATATTATTCTTATTTTAAATTACTTAAGGAATAAAATATTTCACATTTGAATTTCTCGTCTCATAAAATAATTAACCACCATGGATATAACTTTAAGTTTTTATTAGTTTGTTATCTCTCCCTAGAGATACTTCATACACGCAACCACCTCTAATAGACCTTCACCAATGTAATATTGTTGGCAGTTGAGTTTCAGTTTTGGAGCAAAACAAGGTAACATAAAGCTGCGAGAAACGAACAAACTTGTAATTCATACTCAAATCATACAGTAATGAGTTAAAAGTAATACATCAACTGAGTTCTGATATAGTCCATACGCTCTTTTCATGTTTTTGGAGTTACGAACTGATTAGAAATAAATGCTTCTTTTCATTTCTTTTATTCTAGCTATCTATTACCGTTTAAGAGATACTCAGCAACAATTTTGCTCCATATTCCTTTCTTCACTACATTTTTAGTGCGACATTGCGCCATACGCCACTTTTTGGAGTATGAGGCAATTTTTGTATGAACTTTTGTGTTACAATTTATTAATTTCTTAATTGCTCCATATCCATAGTCAACGAACATAGGGCACTTCTTAACATATAAAAAATAATTATTAAATATGTGGAATGTTTTTATTTTTATACTATACGACTGTTTTTAGTATAGTATATTTTTTAGTAGTTCGTACTGAATACTTCGCACGATGTTCCATTTTTACAATATTATACTTTTCTTATTGTTTTTTATTTGCAATTTTGTACTTTTTATACTCTAGATGAAATCTCAGAGTATTATAAGCTTACTCTAAAGTATGTAAGGTTTAAAAATAAGGCTTCGAGTAAAAAATGAATGGCAGAAGCTTAAACACCTCAAAGCCGCCCGTTTGTGCGCTCTCTAGCTTGAGAACGATTTGAGCTAGAAAGTTTAAATTTGGTACACACCGTTTACACCAAAAAGTAAGTAGTGAATGAACGAAATTGCTCCACTCGTTCTATCCCCTGCCATACAATTTTTCGATTCAAAATTATCTCATCTTCAATGAAAACGCCTTTCCGGAATATACGGAGCCTTAAATGGAAAAATCTTCAATTTCAAACTCAATTACCTTTGTATTGTTTTTGGAGAAAAGTAATGCAACACGTAACTAGTGATCGAAATCTGAAATATCTTATTAGCTGCTTAAAAATCTGAAATCTTTTATTAGCTGAAATGCGTCTTTGCTCTGGAATATAAACGAGTTAGAGCAACCCCAATATTTTGCTTTTATGCCATTTGAACAGGAAATTCTCTTTCAAAAATCAGCTCGCGCATTGAACACAAAGTGCAAGTGTACGATAAATAAAAAAGAATTTTATTAAAAGTGATTATCATTATTGATTTTCTAACTAAATTTCATAGTGCTAAATATTATATTGTCTTTAATTCAAATATATAATTTGTGGTTTATTTCGTTTTCATTTCTTGTTTTGCACTAGAAATGGAAAAAACGACTTACGTTGGTAAGATTCGTAGGCCTTCAAAGCATATAAAATCCGTTATTTTAAAAACAAATGTATTGTTATAAATCTGACAACCTCGACGTCCCCAGCAATATCGAGAGAAGTCCATCAACATTTCAAAACACTATCAACATGTTTCCAGACACTTCTACCGAGCTCCACAATGTAGGCAATCATTCTAGACACACACACACAACGACACCTGTCTGGGAGACTTAGTATAAATACCCGCCAACTTTCAGACAACGGGTCAGTCATTTTTGGTGACACCTATCGGTGGAAGAACGCGAATCGGTACAAGATAGATTGGCAGTGCTCCTGAGTTATACGAATTAAGTTTTAGAGCGAATTTAGTGAAGTGATCGGGAAATTGTGTATAAAGTGCGATTAAATAAAATTATTCATTATTTTTAAACGAATTGTATTTTCCCTTTGGAATCTGGCGAACCCCTAGCTCACAACAATTGGTGTCAGAAGAGTGGGATTCCAAGGATAAATTCGGGTTAAAAATCGCGAGTGAAATTAAAAATTCTCGGAACGGATAATTTTGTGAGAGCGGAAAAGTGAAACTAAAATTCTCGAACGGACAGTGAGAATTTGGTGAAACCGAATATTCTCGAGTGCTGTAGTGAACAGTGACTTTAATTAGCGAAGTAAAATCGCGGAACTAAAATTCTCGAACGGACAGTGAGAATTTTGTGAAATCGAATATTCTCGAGTGCTCTAGTGAACAGTGACTTTAATTAGCGAAGTAAAATCGCGGAACTAAAATTCTCGAACGGACAGTGAGAATTTGGTGAAATCGAATAATCTCGAGTGATTTAGTGAGCAGTGACGTAAATTTAAGTGAATTCGAATCGCGGAAAAACTGGAAATAATCGGTAGTGAAAATGCCGCGTTATTTAAAAGACTTAAAAGTAACGGAGCTGAAGGAAGAGCTCAGTAGACGCGAGTTACCTACAACAGGGAGCAAGTCTGAACTTGTCAGCCGTATGATCGAAACACTTGAGGCTGAGGGTGAGAATGCAGATAGTTTTGAGTTCCAAATTGAAGAAACTCGTAAAGAGGAGTGTTCTGGTACATCGGATGCTCTAACACAATTAATGCAACAGATGATGAACAAATTAGAGCAACAATCAGTGGACATTAAACAACAATCTGCGGATATTAAACAACAATCTGCGGACATGAATCAGAAATTAGAGCAACAATCAGTGGACATTAAACAACAATCTGCGGATATTAAACAACAATCCACGGACATTAAACAACAATTAGACCAGACCTCAAAGGAACTCAACCAAAAATTGGAGCTGCAGAATAATAAAATAGACACCATGGGTAAGGCAATAGAAGAAAACGTGGAGAAGAAACTTCGAATCTTCGAAGAGCAAATTACGGAAAAGACATCCGGGATTGCAGAAGAAGTCGAACGCCTAAAAAGAGACTTCGATAACGTCAAAGCGACTGGAGTCATCAAGGCAGAACACGTTGCGCACAAGGGTCTCAAGGCTCCAATCTTCGATGGACAAACACCGTGGGCTATTTATAAGACCCAATTTGAGGCCGCCGCAAGAAACAACCATTGGAATGATCTGGAACGGGGAACAGCTCTTATATTGGCGCTAAGAGGTCCACCAGCAGAAGTTCTTCAAACGATTCCGCAGGAGCAACAACAAGATTTTTCAACGTTAGTCCAGACATTGGATCTTCATTATGGCAGTGACCACATGCGAGAGATCTACAAAACGCAACTGTACAACCGAACTCAAAAGAATGGTGAAACACTTCAAGAGCTGGCACGCGATATTGAACGACTCACACTATTATCGCTGCCTAATGCGCAAACAGAGCAACGAAACGATACAGCTGTTTTCGCATTTAACAATGCTGTACAGGACAGAGAGCTGCAACAGGCGTTAAAACTGGCAGGTAAGAAAACGATTGGCGAAGCCTTAGTATATGGGCTGACGTTCGAAGCTGCCAAGCAAAGCTCGCGGAGTAACTATCGAGTTCGAGAAATAGTAGAAGAATGTGTGTGCCAGAAAGCCGAGTACACCAAGCGGAGCGAAGGATCTGGTGCTCCTCGATGCTGGAATTGTGGACAGGCAGGACACTTACGACGCGACTGCCGCAAACCCAGAAAAGTGATCAACTACTGTTCCGGCTGCGCTGCTAAGCAAAGAGGAGGAAGGGGCGAACCGTCACGAGAGCACGCTTCGCCTAATGACAGTCCGGGAAACGAGTAAAGGCCAACTTCATGGGGCAGAAGTTGGCTGGTGGAATCGACGCCCCCGGAACCATCATCGCAGTTTCTCGACTACATCGTTGTGAAAACGACTTATGTATGAGTGGTCGAGTCGGCAAATTAAACTGCATCATAACAGTCGACACAGGCGCAACACGGTCAGTGTTAAGATCTGACCTCGTAGATCGTACTTGGCTTCACAACACCAAGAAGTACGCACTTCGCACTGCTACAGGAGAAACTACAACGGTCCATGGAGAAATAGCTCGTGACATACAGCTTGGAGATTTGACCTTCTCGCATGTATTCGTGGTAGCTGATATTACCGATGAGTGTATCCTTGGAATGGATTTTCTGAAACCACACGGTATACAGCTGGACTTAGGACAACGAATAATGAAGTGGCGGAATATTGAAATCCCGATGGAAATAACATCCTCCAACACAACAAAGCTGCGAGTTGTATTATGCGAAGATGCGGACATACCAAAGTCATCTGAGAATGTTATTTGGGCAGAGCTCGATGGTGATCCCGGGAACCACCGATTCTACCTCATAGAACCGGAAACGACACCTGCATTACGAAGTCTAATACTAGGAAAAACGCTCGTAAAAAGGAATGAGAAGATGATGGTACCAATAAGAGTCCTGAACGTTGCGGACAGCACTACCAGCGTAAAGAAAGGAGATGTAATTGGCAGCTGTGAACCAATATCGGCGGTGACGAGTATCGACAAGGCACAACCACATGACGTACCCTCTAAAAATAAGCCAAGAAGGAAGGACAATGTAACATCAACACTTCTTCAGTCAAGCAACCTTAGAGGAGAACAACACAAGCAAGCAGTAGATCTAATCGAAGGATTCAGCGACGTCTTTTCCACCGGTGATGACGACTATGGCAGAACAAACTTAGTGAAACATCGTATAGATACCGGAAGTGCTACACCGATACGTCAACCTCCAAGAAGAGTACCATTAGCGAAACAAGGAGAAGTCAATTCAATGGTCAAAACTATGGAGCATCAGGGAATCATCGAAGAATCAAAGAGCCCGTGGATATCGCCAGTAGTGCTGGTAAAGAAGAAAGACGGCAGTACCCGTTTTTGTGTGGACTACAGGCGACTAAATGATGTTACGAAAAAGGATAGCTATCCACTACCCAGAATCGACGATATCATGGACACCCTGACCGATGCTAAATGGTTCTCAACGTTGGACCTGAAGAGTGGTTACTGGCAAGTGGAGATAGATGAAAAAGATAGAGAGAAGACAGCATTCTCTGTCGGCAGTGGACTATGGCAGTTCATCGTAATGCCATTTGGCCTGTGCAATGCTCCAGCTACGTTCGAAAGACTGATGGAATTCGTTTTGCGTGGTCTGAGTTGGAAAACTTGTCTCGTTTACCTAGATGATGTGATCGTTATCGGAAAAACATTCAATGAACACCTAAAAAATCTGCAGGAAGTCTTCCAGCGACTGCGAGCGGCAAAATTAAAGCTGAGTCCGAAAAAGTGCACTTTGTTTAGTGCAGAAGTCAAGTACTTGGGTCACATCGTTTCAGCTGATGGCGTAAAGACAGATCCGGAGAAGATACTGGCGGTGAAAAATTGGCCTACTCCGAGTGATAAACACCAGTTGCGCAGCTTCCTAGGCTTAGCGACATATTACCGACGATTTGTAAAAGACTTTGCTAACACGGCGAAATGTCTGCATCAGTTAACAGAAAAAGGGAAGCCATTTACATGGAGTCAACAGTGCCAGGAAGCATTCGAGAGGATAAAAGACCAACTCTGCGACTCCCCAGTTCTGGCGTATCCAAAACCAGGTCATGGTTTCATCATAGACACTGACGCCAGCAATGTCTGTATCGGAGCAGTACTATCACAAGAGATCGATGGGCAGGAGAGAGTGCTATCTTACTACAGCCGAGTACTCTCAAAATCAGAAAGGAACTATTGCGTAACTCGCCGAGAGCTACTAGCCATAGTAGAAGCAACAAAACATTTTCACAAATATCTCTATGGTCAAAAGTTCCTTCTTCGAATGGATCACGCATCACTTAAATGGCTACTTCAGTTTAAAAACCCCGAAGGCCAAGTAGCCAGATGGATCGAAAGGCTCGAATCCTACGATTTCGAGATTGTTCATCGAAGAGGAAGAATCCACGGAAATGCCGATGCGCTTTCACGTCGTCCTTGTCCACCGAACTGCAAGCATTGTCACCGTGTAGAAGGAAAAGAAGCCGGAGAAACCATTCAGAGGATAACGACCGAACCAAAGACTGGATGGAATCAGCAAGAACTGGAAGATGCCCAACTTAAAGATCCAGATATTTCACCGATCATGGCATGGAAGGACGAAATGAAACGGCCTGAGTGGAAAGACATCTCACAATTCAGTGAAACCTTAAAGTGTTATTGGGCACAATGGAACTCCCTTCACCTAGACGGCGGATTATTAAAACGGAAATGGGAGAACGCTGATGGAAAGTCGTATCACATGCAAACCATCGTCCCGCATTGTAAAGTCGAGGAGGTTTTGAAGGAATATCATGGAGGTACCTCCGGTGGGCATTTGGGAGTAAACAGAACCTTGGCAAAGATACGAGAAAGGTTCTATTGGATCCATCTCCGAGATGATGTCGAAAACTGGTGCCGTAAATGTACTACGTGTGCATCGAGTCAGGGCCCACACCGCAGATCAAAGGGAGAAATGCAACAATACAACGTGGGAGTCCCATTCGAGAGAATTGCTGTGGATATTGCTGGGCCATTTCCGGAATCAGAAAATGGTAATCGCTACATTCTAGTGGTCATTGATTATTTCAGCAAGTGGCCAGAAGCTTACGCAATTCCAAACCAAGAAGCAGTAACCGTCGCAGAACAAATTGTTACTAACTGGGTGAGCAGATTTGGAGCGCCACGTGAACTACACTCCGATCAAGGGCGCAATTTTGAATCTCAAATATTCAAACACGTGTGCCAAATGCTGGGAATAAACAAAACGAGGACAACTCCATTACACCCACAGTCCGATGGAGTGGTGGAACGTTTCAACAGGACATTGAACTCAAACCTATCCAAACTCGTCAGCGAGAGGCAACAGGACTGGGACCAGCACATCCCTCTATTTTTAATGGCCTATAGAACATCGGTGCATTCAACAACAGGAGAAACTCCGTCCCGAGTCATCTTTGGAAGAAATATTCGAGTCCCTGCGGAGCTAATGTTTGGAGTGCCACCAGACCAACCAACCAATGCTAAAGATTATGTCTCGGATCTTAGATGTCGACTAAAGACAATTTATAACCTGGTCAGAGATAAAATTGATTTGGCGTCCGACCGCATGAAGACGAGGTATGATCAACGGGCGAACTCATCAGGATTCCAAGAGGGCGATTTGGTTTGGTTATACAATCCCAAACGACAGAAGGGCAGATCGCCGAAACTACAGCGCAACTGGGAAGGCCCTTACCAGATCATCAACCGATTAAATGATGTCGTCTATCGGATTCAACTACATCAAAAACCTCGCACTAAAATGAAAGTGGTACATCTAGACCGACTAACAAAGTACCAGGGTGCCATGGAGGAAGTGAACAACTCTGTTCGGGACGAACAGGGACTAAGGAGAGGGTAATGTTATAAATCTGACAACCTCGACGTCCCCAGCAATATCGAGAGAAGTCCATCAACATTTCAAAACACTATCAACATGTTTCCAGACACTTCTACCGAGCTCCACAATGTAGGCAATCATTCTAGACACACACACACAACGACACCTGTCTGGGAGACTTAGTATAAATACCCGCCAACTTTCAGACAACGGGTCAGTCATTTTTGGTGACACCTATCGGTGGAAGAACGCGAATCGGTACAAGATAGATTGGCAGTGCTCCTGAGTTATACGAATTAAGTTTTAGAGCGAATTTAGTGAAGTGATCGGGAAATTGTGTATAAAGTGCGATTAAATAAAATTATTCATTATTTTTAAACGAATTGTATTTTCCCTTTGGAATCTGGCGAACCCCTAGCTCACAACAGTATTAAGAAAAACAATCAATTCGTAAATACTGCATAATAAAAGTAAAAATAAAACTTCTAAAAAAAAATTTGGATGTTGATCTCGCACATTATTTTGGTTTGAGATTCATTATTGAGGTCAGGTTATTGATGTAATTGCGATTTGTATGTTTGGTTTGTAGTTGCAATTTTTCCACTCGAAATGACGAGCATTATTTATTACCGTTACAAACGTTAAAACAAACAAAATATATGGGGAGTGGTAAGAGAGGTGACGGCATTAAATCAATTTTTTGTTTTTAAGCTTAATGTTATTTTTTGGTTTTTTTTTTAATTAACACAAGCTACAATTATTCACGTGTCCTTAATGCTCTGCAATACGTACATATATATTCTCAAATCACGGGATTGATTCGATCAAGAGCTAGTCCCATTGAAATGCGATTATCTTGGTTTCATTCCTAATAATTTATGGTTCTGATTCCAACAAAATACAAAACATTATGTTCAGGTCCATTTGGTGAAATTAATCGATCATCAAATGTTTCTTTCAGTAAATTAATTATATCGCGCGCTGTGTGGCATGTGGAGCCATCCTGCTGAAACCACATGTCTGTGACATTAATGCCTTCCGATTGAGGCACGAAAAAGTTAGTAATCATGTCTCTGTGCCGCTCACCGTTGACTGTAACGTTCTGACCATCATAATTTTTGAGACATATGGACCAATGATTCCACCGGCCCATAAAGTACACCAAACGGTGACTTTGTGGATGTAATAGTTTTTTGACAATGACTTCTGGATTATCATCGCTTCAAATGCGACAATTCTGCTCATTGACACAGCCATTTAGCCAAAAGTGTGTGTGCTCCATCACTGAACAATATTTTTAATTAAAATTGTGGACTTTTAAGTTACGCGCGCCAGCCAGATGCCCGAAATCATATTCAAACATCAATGCTATAAAATTGTCCTTCAAATAAAGCCAATTTTATGGATATTAAAAACATTTTTCTGTGTTTCATTTCAATTTAAAGTTTTCCGCCTCTAAAAAAAGCCCTGTATAATGAATTCAATGTCAAGCAGCATACAGGTACGGATGGAATGCAAAAGTAAGTCTTTAACAACACTGTTTTTTTTTCTATTCTTTTCTTTTTTTTCGCGTTATAATATATAAATAATAAAAAAAATATGAAGTGCTAAGCCGCCCAAATGTGGCCTCGGCGCTCACGATGCCCAAAGAAACTCGCCTCCGTCAGTCTACGCCCCTCTGATCTTGCCGTACTGCCCTGGGGCCCGCCCCGTATAGCCTAGGTGGCCATATGCGGAGCCCCAGGCCATAATGATTGGCGATGTAGAGCACACACCTCATTAGCGACAGCACCCTCAAAGATGAGGGACTCCCAGGTCGAATTCCCCACACCCACGCTCCTGAGCAGCCGGCAGGAAGTGCTGTCCCGACCTGGAGGACCTTCATTAAATTCTGCATGCGGAATGGGTCTCAGGAGGCTCATTACGAATCAAAACCGAGATTTAAGTTTGATCGCACTTTTTTCAATTAAAAATCTATTGCACTGATATCAATGTGTATTACACTATTAATAAAGTACTTTGTAAAGCTGAACTATCTTTAACACTGCATTTAAGAATAATCGCGATTCTTACGAAGCCCCCGCCGTGTTTGCTCCATACAAAAGCGCGCGAATTTGTATGGAACTGTCATTTTTGTTACGACGAAGTTAAAGACGATTTCTATAGCACCTTGGAATCAACATTCGACTACCTTCTGTCGAACGATATTAAAATAGTATTAGGTGACTTTAACGCGAAAGTGTACTAAGAAGAAACATACATAGGGGCAATTGGAAGGCGCAGTCTCCATGATATTAGTAACGACAACGGCCAGGTAAGCTCGACATGCTTCCCGCATCGTGACATTCATAAGAGAACGTGGGAATCACCCGACGTAAGAACATTCAATCAAATAGACCACGTTCTGCTACTAGTTGGGTGGACTTGGTCTCCTGCATTCTCGACGTGCGTACATGTTGAGGTGGTAATTGCGACACAGACCACTATTTGGTAAAGACTAAGTTCCAATGTCGAATCGCAAACCGAGAACACCCAAAGACAAAACCGGTTCCTAAATTCGACATAGGAAAATTCAAGGATGAGAAAGTAGTTGCGAAGTACGTATCAGCCTTAGAGAAGCACTTCGCGCCAATACTGAGCAACAACGCCAGCATGCCAATAGAAGAAATATGGCAAAATATCAAAGATGGCAATACATCTGTCGCAGAGGAGGTGATAGGAAAACAACCTCGGCGCAAAAAAAATGACTGGTTCGACAACGAATGCCAATATGCCTTAGAACGAAAAAATAAAGCTTACAAAATAGTAACAGAACAGCTGACACGAGCCAAACGGGACAAATATAATGATCTTAGACGACCTTGACTCGGTAGCAAGGGAAGTTGGACTACGTATTAATGAAAGCAAAACAAAAATTATGACACAAACTAGGAAAAAGACGCCAATTAGACAAAATATTACAGTAGGAGACTATTACACCAAACTTTTAATTATATAAAACTCACGGAGTAATATTTAAATTAATTTTATTTATAATTACTGTTTCTAACTTATTTATTATTTAAAATAACATTTTAACTATTTATTATTATATTATTATTTAAACAATGTGGAATTATTTTTTATAATAATTTTAAATTATATCATTATCTATTTTTATTTTTATATCTATCATTTTCAACACGTCGCTTACTGCTGATAATTACTAGTGCAAAAAGTATTTTTAATATAAACGATAGAAATTTTAAGTAGTAGTCCGATTTAATACTGAATAAACTAAGTGTCGATATCGCTACATCACTCCCCCTCCAGCATAGCGTCACTTTATTTTAAATGAAACCACTCTTGGTTTGTTATAATCATAAGACACGATATCATTACTGCTATATGCTGGTTTTAATCTGTCAATACTAATTGATTTATTTTTTCCATTTACGTCCACAATGAAAAATTTTTTTAATTTTCTGATTATTTTATATGGACCTTCATAAGGTTGAGCTAATGCTGTTTTGACTTTGTCTGTGCGAACAAAAACAGATTCTGTGTTCTCAAGAGAACTAGGGAGATAAACATTAGTTTTAATTGTACTCCTGGGTTGTGTTGGTTGAATATTTTGCATTTGAGTTTTTAACTGCTTTGCAAAATCGCTTGAAAGTGGTTCATCTGAATGTGTACTTGGTAATGCGAAATCTCCGGGAACGCGTAATGTTTCTCCGTAGACTAATTCTGCAGGACTACACTTCAAATCATCTTTAGATGTGGTACGAAGTCCTAGTAGAATTAATGGTAACTCATCACTCCAATTTATGGTGTTATTGCGAGCCATTAATGACGCTTTTAAAGTACGATGAAATCGCTCTACCATACCATTTTCTTGTGGGTGGTATGCAGTCGTGCGAATACGGGTACAACCAAGAATTTTGTTTACTTCTGCAAAGAGCTTTGATTCGAATTGGCTGCCACGATCAGTGGTAATCAATTTAGGGATTCCAAATCGTGAAATATATTGATGAACGAATGTCTTAGCGACTGAAATTGTGCTCATATCTTTGAGAGGATATGCTTCTGGCCATCGGGTAAACCTGTCTATCACTGTGAGAATGTAGTTATTATTATTAAATGACGGAAGTGGTCCTACTAAATCAATATGAATGTGGTCAAATCTTTTAGTAGGCGTATTGAACTGTCCAAGTTCAGATTTGATATGCCTATGTACTTTTGATTTTTGACATGAAATACATGATCTTGGCCACTGATTTACTTGTTTGTTGAGATTGGGCCAGAAATACTGAGAACTTATTAATTTTCTAGTAGCACGAATACCTGGATGAGACAGATTGTGAATTGAATCGAAGATTTGTCGTCTCAATTCTTCTGGAATGTACAACCTAGTTTTATTTGTACTAATTTCGCACCATAGTTTATTATTCAATAATGGGTATTCTAGTAATTTCAATTTAAATTTCGAACTAGTATTCTCGGATTTAGTTAACAGAGTTTTAAGTTCTTCATCTTTTTCTTGTAATCGCATTACCTGATCGATATCTGAAGAAATCGATAGAGTGTCTACGTCTTTAAAAGACCGTGAAAGGGTATCTGCTACTACATTATTCTTTCCAGATATATGAATAATTTTATTTGTAAATTGGGAAATGAATTCCAATTGACGCGTCTGACGAGGACTACGTTCAGTTTTTGATGATAACGCTCTTGTGAGGGGTTTTTGATCCGTGTAAACACTGAAATCTCTGCCCTCCAAGAAACATCGAAAATGTTTAATTGACAAAAATATTGCTAATAATTCTCGGTCGAACGCGGAATATTTTTGTTCGGCCGAAGTTAACTTTTTGGAAAAGAAAGCTAATGGTTCTAATACTCCATTATTTATTTGTTGAAGTACCGCTCCTACAGCTATGTTTGAAGCATCTGTTGTAAGAGTAAGTTGTGAGTTGTCTATCGGATGAGATAGCAAAGTTGCTTTTTTAATTTTCGAAAAAGATTCCGTACATATATGTGGCCACTCAACTATCTTTTTACTTTTAGATTGCAGTAATTTTGTCAAGTGTGCATGGATAGGTGCTAACATTTCTGCTAATTTTGGTAGAAATCGATGGTAATAATTCACCATGCCAATAAATTGTTGTATTTGTTTAATAGATGTCGGAATTGCTAAGTTGTTAATAGCTTCTACCCGATCTTTGGACCGTGAAATTCCGTCTTTTGTGATAATATGACTTAAAAAGTCGAAAGAAGTGGAACCTAAAACACATTTGCTCATCTTTATTCGTAAACCATAGTGTTTAAGACGTTGAAAAACCATGTGTAGATGTTCACAATGTTCTTCTTTGATTTTACTTGCAATAAGAATATCATCAATATAAACAAATACGAAATCGAGGCTTTTAAGAATTTCATTCATAAAACGTTGAAATGATTGAGCTGCGTTTCGTAAACCGAACGGCATACGAACGAATTCGTACAATCCAAAAGGGGTTGTTATGGCTGTTTTGTATACATCTTCTGGCGCGACTGGAATATGATGATACGCACGCACAAGGTCAATTTTCGAAAAAATTTTACAATTATGTAGTTGAAATGAAAAATTTTGTATGTGAGGTATTGGATACCTGTCTGGTATCGTTGCAGCATTGAGTTGCCGATAATCCCCACATGGTCGCCAATCTTCAGTGTTTTTCTTAGCTACCAAATGCAGCGGAGATGATACTGAAGAGGATGATGGACGACAAATTCCAAGAGCTATCATATGTTGAAATTCCACTAAAGCAGCTTTGTGCTTTTTAGGGTCCAATCGACATGGTTTGGAGAAAGGTAATTGACCTTGAGTCATAATATTATGAACTATGCTGTGCATAACAGGTTGATTGAAATCGGGAGTTTGTGTTAATGTTGGGTATTGTCCCAATATATTGCCAAACTCATTGTTGATTGTACTAAACTGAGGAGTAGGTGTGTCAACAAATGCGGAAATAGCATTTACAAACAATTTAGTCTTCGAATCAACAATTTTTTTATTTTTTAAATCCACTAACAATTCATATTTGGATAAAAAATCGGCACCAAGTATAGGTCTATTGACAGATGCAATAGTAAATACATGCAGAAACCTCCTACGTACTCCTAAATTAATTTCTAAAAGTTTAGTTCCGTAAGTTGTTATCGATGAATCATTAGCTGCGGATAGGATTAAATGCGAAGTCTTTTTATAACTTTTAAAAATGTTTACAGGAATTACTGATATATCAGCACCTGTATCAACTAAAAAATTCAAATTGTTTAAATAATCCTTAACAAAAAGGCGGCCAGAATAATAATTATTCCTACTAGTCGCCGCTTGAACTGTAGGATCCATTAAAAATTTAAGTTAGTTGATGGAGTTGGTGTACGATTCAAATTTTCGGAACAATGTGTTGCTCCACATTTTGTGGCTTTATTTCTGAATTTGTGATGATACCAACATTTTCGCTCAACATTTTGAGTACGATTTCGACTGCTAGATCTACTTCGCTTGGGAAAACGTTGATATTGTTTTTCTTTCGAGAGCAATTTCGAAACCATGGATTTTAAGGAATTAATTTCATCTTTGAGGTCACTAATTGTAGGATCAGTTACTGAATGATTTTTGTTTTCAAAAGATGAAAAGTTTTGCGACTTTTTATTATCAATAATTGATAAATTATGTTGTTTTGGTAAAACTTCCCAAAGCTTATCAGCCAATGAAGTCAAACCAGTTATGTCGTTATCACCTTGAGGAATTAACGATATATTAATTAAATGGGGTAACCTTCTAAGCCAAAGTTTTTTAACAAGACTACTCCCAATAGTACCTGATGTACCTGCCAATTGTTGTAAATATCTGAAAAATTCCGAGGGCTTTCTATCACCCATTTCTTCGTTCGAAAGAAGTTGTTCAATCCTACGTTCTTCGCTTACTGAATGGCGTTCAATAAGGATTTTCTTTAATTGTGGATATAAATCGGATAAAGGTGGATTTTGAATAAAATCCAAAATTGACTCTACTATCTCCTGCGGCAATGAAGCAATAATATGATAATATTTAGTAGAATCACTTGTAATTCTACTCAATTTAAATTGTGCTTCCGCTTGCACAAACCAAGAGTTGGGAGAATTTACCCAAAACAATGGTAACCGCATTGTTGTTACCGACTCTAATCTCTGATTTACTGGAAATGTAGCGTTATCGGAATGATTTCCAGTTTCAATTTCGATATTTTGATTTATTTCAGTCATTTTGCACTCAAATATTGATTTTTATTTTCCTTTGACAAATTTATTATGAGGATAATAAATTTCGCGTAAATTGTTTTCAATAAGCCCAGTCAAAATAGATAATGATTAACAATACAATACATATACTAACAATATATGTAGAAGAAATAACAGTAATAATAATAATCTAATTTACCAATACTTTGGAAAAATGTGCAAATCCATATTCAAGTTCTAGTTGGCTGTTGATGATTTTTGAATTTTTTTTTTGAAGTTGATAATTATGTTGAATAATTGCTTGTTGTAGTTGTTGGTGTCCTCTGCCTAAATCGGTTGTTTAATGTGATGAGCTTTAAGGATGATTCAAAACAATTTTTGTGACTGGTTGCTGATGTTGCTATTGAATATTAAATGGCGCTTCAGTTAAATGTGGGCCATCTGGTGGTACGGGCGTTTGCAATTGTAATGCTGGACCGGTTTAGAAATGCCAGAAATAGTTATGTTGATATTTCCTGGCATGGGTGCTGTTACATTGGCTTACCATCGCTTCGATTCTTGAAATTGTTGAATGTTTTCTCAAATTTTCTTTTAGATGCTTGAAATTTTTGAAAATTCCTTGAAATTGTTGAATATTCTTTTTTTGAATTACTCTGGCTTAAAGCCAGGTCGGGGTCACCAATTATTACACCAAACTTTTAATTATATAAAACTCACGGAGTAATATTTAAATTAATTTTATTTATAATTACTGTTTCTAACTTATTTATTATTTAAAATAACATTTTAACTATTTATTATTATATTATTATTTAAACAATGTGGAATTATTTTTTATAATAATTTTAAATTATATCATTATCTATTTTTATTTTTATATCTATCATTTTCAACACGTCGCTTACTGCTGATAATTACTAGTGCAAAAAGTACTTTTAATATAAACGATAGAAATTTTAAGTAGTAGTCCGATTTAATACTGAATAAACTAAGTGTCGATATCGCTACAAGACTATAACCTAGAAAACGTAGACAACTTTATATACCTAGGGGCGAACCTATCGAAGAATGGAACCGAACCCATCAAAATTAAGAGAGAATAATTATGGCAAACAAGACGTATTATTCGGTACTTCCAATAATTAAAAACAAGAACGTACACAAGAAAATAAAACTTAAGCTATACAAATTCATCATAAGACCATGGCACGCGAACTTTAACTCAGGCGTCCGAAAAGCTACATAACGCCTTTAAAAGAAAGGTCCTCAGAAAAATCCTCGGATCTGTGAGGGAAGACTTGATCTGGAGAATACCATACAATAGAGAATTGTATGCCATCTTCGACAATCCAGAAGTGTCATCATCTTCATCAATGGCGCGACAGTCCAAATCGGGCCCTGGCCTCCTGAAGTCGTCGCCTCCAATCGTCTTGATCTAAACACCGCGTCCTCCAGCTGCTAATTTTTAATATCGCTTTGCTGTCTTCATCAACCGAGTCTTCCCATCGCTTGCGTGATATGCCTACTAGCCCGTTACCACTCGCTTTGCCTTTAAGAGCACGTTTGGGGATTCTTCTGTCTTCCATTCTCTCTATAAGGCCAGCCAGTAAACTGCAGTGCTACGTAGCTTGATGAACGTTGAAGCTTCTGGCTCGTTGTAGAGCTGATACGACTCATGGTATCTTATTCGCCATTCCGTTCCTTCCTTCACAGGTCCCAAAATTCTTCGGAGGACCTTTCTTTCGAATGAGTAAACTGCTTTTCCGAAAGTTCTGCCGTAACAGAGCACAGGTCGTATAATAGTTTTATAAATCCGCAGCTTATTGTTCCTGTGCACTTTCGTGGATTTCATTATTGGAAGTACCGAATAACACGTCTTCTCTCTTCTCTTCAATGGCGCTACAGCCCAAATCGGGTCTTGGCCTCGTGAACTTCAGGTTCCTTAACATTTTCATTATTTATTGCGGAAGAGTTGTTAGCTCTTCGCACAACCCTCTATCGACGAATTTTTCATTTTCGTAGATTGAGGTAACCAAGGTATATTCAAGAAGGGAGTGTGCTGGAATTATGCATCGACCGGGATTTGAACTCACGACCTTCGCATTGTAAACCAAACACGCTACCCACTAGACTACACACGTCTTATTTGCAAGTATTATCCGTCGTTTGATTTCGTCTGTTTCATTACCGTCCTTTGTTAGATTAGCCCCAAGTAAATGAAACTGTCCACAGTCTCCAAATTATATTCCACAATTGTTATGTTTTGTCTGATTGGCGTTTTTCTTCTTGTTTGCGTCATTACTTTTGTTTTGCTTTCATTAATGCGCAACCCGACTTCTTTTGCAGCGGAGTCGAGATTGACAAATACCTCCTTAGTACTAGGGAAGGATCTTGCTAGGATGTTAATGTCGTCAGCGTATGCTACTAGTTGGGTAGTAGTGTCCCGTTGGTGTCGACTGGGATTTTTCGGACGACATACTCTAGTGCCTAGTTGAAAAGCACGGAGGCTAGACCATCTCCCTGCTTTAAACTACATTCCGTTCGAAAGCTGGTAGTGGAATCGGTTTGTATTCTCACTTGGGAATCAGTGTTCGTCATTGTGAGTCTTGTTAGTCGGACTAGTTTTGGAGGAATTCCAAAGTCAAGCATGATTTGGTACAGTACGCTCTTGTCGATACTGTCGTATGCTTGTTTCAAATCTACGAAGATTTGGTGCACGTCTGTGTTATATTCCCAGCATTTCTCAAGCACCTGTTTCACCGAGAATATCTGATCTATTGTAGATCGTCCGGTTCTGAATTCACCTTGATATTCGCCAATTATTTCATTGGTAAAGGATTTAAGACGACATTCAATTATTTTTGTCAGTATTTTATAAGACGTACACAACAATGATATACCTCTGTAAATCTCACAGCAGAGTTTGTCTCCTTTTTTGTAAATTGGACATATAATGCTTTTTCGCCAATCGTCGGGTATGATTTCCTCTGTCCAAATTTTGCATATCATGTTGTGTCATATTTCAGCGACATAGTTTCCACCGTTTTTCAGAAGTTCAGCTGGTATTTCGTCAATTCCCGGCGCTTTGTTTCGTTTTTGGTCACATAGGCGTGCTTTAGCAAGCGTGGGTGGTCTCGATGATGGTTCTTCTTCATCAGTTGAGGCGTCAATTGAAATGTTGTCTGTCGTGATAGATGCTAATGGGGTGGGATTGAGAAGATGTTCAAAATAAGAAGCCCATCTCCTTTTGATTTCTTGTGCGTCGCTGATAATGTTCCCCTCTGCGTCTTTGCAGAGAATGGTTTTTGGTTTATATCCTTTTTTTAAGTCTTTTACTATTGCGTATGCGTCCCGCGTTTTATTTTGTCTCATATCGTCGTCCATTTTTTGTATCTTGTCATTATGGTACTTCCTTTGTTTTCACCTGCAGGTATTTTTCGCATATAACCTAAACTCGTCATATCTTTCTTTTTTGGCTCGTTTTTGTCGTTCAGTAAAAATTTTGTAAGCCTCGTTCTTTCTGTTTATTGCATCGCGGCATTCTTGGTCGAACCAATCATTATTTTTTCGCCGTGCTTGATATCCTAACACCTCTTCTGCGGAGGATTTGATGCCGTCTCGTATTTTCATCCACACATACTCCACTGGCATATTTTGGATGTTTTCATATATTGGTGTCAGGTGTTTATTACATGCTAACATGTAAGCCTCCGCCACCGTTTCGTCTTTAAGCTTGTCGACATTGAATTTGCGAGCTCTGCTCGTTTTCGAATACCCACGACAAGCTATTCGGCATCGATACTTAGCTCTGATCAGAGTCACAATTCGCACCGCGGATGGTTTGTACATCAAACATGCTGGAAGCAGCCCTTTCTCAATTAGAACGTGGTCTATTTGGTTGAAGGTGTGACCATCTGGTGATGCCCACGTTCGTTTGTGAATATCGCGATGTGGGAAGCACGTAGAACTTACAATCATATTTTTGCTGCTAGCGAAGTCAATAAGACGTTGGCCATTGTCGTTGGCTATGTCATGGAGACTGTGCCCTACTGTTGTTCCTCTATGAGCCTCCTCCTTTCCAACTTTTGCATTAAAATCCCCTAAGACAATTTTTAGGTCAATCGATGGCAGTGAATCATAGGTAGTCTCCAGGGTGGCATAAAATTCGTCTTTAGTTATATTGTTCTTGTCTTCATTTGGTGCGTGGTTGAAAAATTTAGTCTTTATTCGGATTGCATACAATCTTTCACTTACTGGTTTGAAACTCTTGACCTGCTGACTGAATTTTTGGTCGATGACAAAAGCGACTGAAACTCTCTGCTTCCCGACAATTTTCCACTTGGATAGATTGTGTGTGATCTCATGTCCATGATTTCGTGACCGAGCCATTTCGTTTCTTGGATGGCAGTTATGTTGATGCTGTGTTTTGCCACTTCTTCGAGGATCTCTTTCAGAGCACCTGTCCTAAATAAGGATCAAATATTCCAAGATCCAATAGAGTAGTCCATTTTTCGTTTGCGGGGTCGTTGCCGTTGAGTCTATCCGTTTCGAGGCTGTTCTACAGGTTTCTGGACAGTGATTTTTTCCCGGTGATGCGTTGTCGGCGCCTCGCCCAACCCCCGAACTGGAGGGTCGGTCCTACTTATTTGTTACACCCTAGTAGAAAAAGGGTGGGAATTTTCAGCTAAATATGACATGCTGGAGTTCTCACAACTATGCTGCGAGTCCAACTATGTCGTACTTTTGCCTATTTCCTGAGACACACTGGTGTTACTGTCCATTCAGGTTAACTCCATACTCCCTCCTCCTTTCTCAACCGGGCTTGGGACCGTCTATGGCGGAGTTGAAGTGTCAACCCTCATAAAATTTAAGAAGTTGCAATGGGCTGGTCATGTGGAGCAGATGGATGACGGGAGAAATCCCAAACGCACACTAAAAGAGAAAGTCAACGGACAAAGATCGTTCGAAAAGCCACGGAAGCGGTGGGAGGATTCGATTGACGCAGACAGCAAATCACTGTGTTGTGTGTGACGGGACTGGCGCGTCCTGCAACAACACCAACAACCCTGCTACACACCATGGGCACCTTCCAAACAGAAAAATAAATACCTAGCCAATATGGCAACCCGAACAAGCATTGGCAACAGCGGGACTGGGTGAAAAGAAAAAAACAAAGAGCCAGAAAACGTGAAGTGGGGTTCTGGGTTTGATGGCGGACGGGCTGGTCGCGAAGAGTCCGGAGTGCTAATTATTGAAACGCAGTGCGAATTTTGATAACAGATATAGCCAAGTGCAACGAGCTCTCTGAAACAAGTTATTCTGTTTCTTCTTATTTTGAATCTGCTCGCCCCATCCGGATACCATACGCGAGTTCTGGGCGCATATTGATCATGTTGGAAAAAACAAAAATAAAAATTGCTCGCCCGTACACAAATAATGATGCATTTTCGGTTATAATTCCGTTCGAAATCGCCAAAACATCACCCCTAGTGCCCCGCACAAACCATACGAAAAAAAAACTCGACTAATTGTACCGTACTGTTATGTTCCCTCCGATTCTCCGAAGAATCCGAAATGTGCTAACATATCGCGATTGCTAATACCTAAACTCTTGTTTTGTTTCGAAGTCGCGTAAAGTTTTACTGATCCGTGGCAAATCGTCTTCGTACTTGACTTTCGGGGAGGTGGTTTTGAAAAAGTAGCAGTCGATGGAAAAAAGAAAATTCGGTGAACAACGGCTTCATGTTGGCTTTGGCATGTTTAATTCATTCTGGCCGCAAAACTTTAGTTCGTGCGTGGGAGGCTCAAGTGAATGAGTATTTTCCTTTTGCCTCCGCTATCGTTTCGCAAGCCAGGGACCGTAGCGATTCCGTTTGAAGCGAAAGAAAACCACATCAAATGTCTAAAAATCATACCTTTTCGTGATTTTCGTCCAGCAATTTTCCGTCTGTAAATTGTCGTACCTTTTCGGCTCAAGGAAAGCCCAGTCAGCCATGTTAATCCGGATATCCTGCAAATAATCAATTAAAAATTCAGCCGAAACAACGGAAGGAACAAGGAAGACGAAGCGAAGGAGGTTTGAGATATTAAGTATTTAAAAAAAGGGAGAAAAAAAAACAACAGAAACATTTTGCCTGCATGTATCTCTCAAGAAATATGTAGCGGACAAGAACATTACTTTTTTTGTATTTTTTTATTATTTTTCTTTGTACATTTTTTTTTTATTAGTTTCGGTGTACTTATTAAAGTAATTAATCGGAATCAGCGCACTATTTAAATGCACTAAAGATTGACCCCGCTAAAACCTGCATTTTATTATCATTCAGTTATTTAGTTTTGGCTACGCAACATTCCAAGGAATTTTCAGATACATAAGAAAATGCTGCAAATAATTATTGAAATTTCCTTTAGCAGCACTCTGTATTGTCGACAATTCAGAAATTGTTATATTAGGTATTCCTACAGGGAATTTTACATAGCAGGAAATCGTAGTTTTTTGTCAAGTTAAAGCAAACAAAAAAACTTGGAATTTGTTTATATTAGGATGGTTTATCTAAATGAGGGAAAGCTGATGGGAAATGATAGGAACGTTTAATCTAATTTTGTTTATTACTCATATATTTGTTTATAACAAAAAAAAATGTAATACACTAGACTAAGAGATAAAACATTTCTAAACACAATAAAAATTAATTATGATGGATTCTAACATTTTAAGATGAATTGCCGAATTTTTCATTTGAAGCTTCCTCCCCCTCTCTCCATTCAATAAAGATTTGTTGGAGACTGGCTAAGGCAGGGTGCGCAGGGTAAGGCGACCTAACATCAGTCGCCATTGTCGAGACATCTGACCGGGTCAACACCGCAATCAGAGAAAGTCCTATTTTTTGTTGAATACCTGTTCTAGGGTAAGTCGACGTGACTATAGTTACTCCATGGGACACTAGGGGCGCCTTTCCATAGTTTGGCAGAGCTGAAGCCCTGTTCTTGGAGCGAAATTTAAAAAAAGTGTCGATTTTTTTTCGGTACGTTATTAACATCAAGAATTGTGCGCAGTTCATAAGACTTGACTAAAAAGTCATAAACAAAAATTTTGAAGGAACAATTTTGTGAAATATTTACAAAGTTTGCAAAAGAAAATCTCTGAAAGTGCCACGCATACATATACAAGTCGGACATTTTCGAAACAGTTTCTTATGACTTTCGAAGTTGAGAAATGTCATCTTTCAAACCTCAGTCATCTGTATATACACTAAAAGTTTTGTAAGTTTAGCGAACATGCAATAATGCAAAAAGTAAAATTAAATTTCTTCTCTATAATTCCAGGATGATAGATTTCCAACATCAATGCGTCTCATGACTCGCGTCCAATAGCTAAAATTGGACCGGACAAATTTAAAAGAGATTCCCGAAGAGATGGGAAATCTCCATAAGCTTGAACATCTATCGGTAAAGCACAACGAACTCGATAAAGCTGTACGGCGGCGAACTGACCGAACTCGGCTGTTTACGAACCCTAAATCTAAGTCACAATCAAATCAAGAATTCCGGGATACCGCCGGAACTTTTCCGCTTGGACGAACTTACGACACTCTATTTGTCGCATAACAAGCTGAAAGAGATTCCGGAAGGATTGGAACGCGCCAAAAATCGTTTAGTATTACTTTGAGCAGTATGAGTATTATACTTGAGCCATAATCAAATCGAAGCGATTCCCACGCCACTTTTCATTCACCTGACCTCTTCTTCCAAATATTCGATGTCTTCAAAAATAGTTTCGTCGTCACTATCCCCAGCGTCCGTGACGAATATTGTAGGAATAGCTCCTTTTACTAATTTTAAACGACCGTTTTTGTTTATCGTTATTTGACTCACATTGAAATGGCGAGTGCAAAGGCATGAATTTTTGGTCGGCCTCCAATTTGGTCTGTTTAATAGACTTACCCATTTCTCACGTAAAGTAGCTTTCTGCGGAAATTTAAAGAGCCTATTCCCTTTCTTTCTACTACTTGTACATCTCAGTGCACTACACGAGATTTTTAACACAGTTTTTCAAAGAAAACTCACTGTATTAAAATAATAATTTAAACCTAAACCGTAAAAAGCGCCCCAATTGTGACAGTTCGACGAAAGCGCCGCCAGTGCATCCATGGCAAACTATTACCAGCTGGTCACATATAGAGATACTCGATACACACTAACCCCTAAGCCACAACGGCAACGCAAGCCGGCGCAGCCTAGCTGTCAAAAAGTTGAGCACAGTGTATTTCCACTGTGGTAGTCAGAACGAACGTACACCAAAGCACCATAGCGCAATCATCAAGAAATGTTCGCCAACTTTGAACTTTTTCGTTGCTCATAGTTAACCTCAAAATTTAAAACTTTCAAATATTTTTGTATTTATTGTTGACATATTAAATCGTCTTGTCTTGTCTTTAGTTATTTATATAATTGTGATTTTTTATAATTTTTTAATGGAGAATTGCGAATATTTATTTTAAATTCGAAACACTTCTATCGCAAACTGTCAAACTGACGCAAACAATCAACTCTTATGTGACTTGATGTTTTACTGATTGCGTAAAGCTGCGCCGTGCTGCGTCATTCTACTTTGTATCTGGCTCAAGCATAACACTTCTGTCCTAATAGAGTTTGGACATGGGGTGTACCCCGATTGCGCGGGAAATTTCGTCCGAAATTTGAATTTTCTCAATTCTTTTTCTTTTATCAAGTAAACACAATCAAATTGAATTGTTATTTATGAAAGTCATATTCATTTTCGGTTTTAATGAGAATTCCATTCAAAAACTTGTAGTTTAACGCAAGTTTTCGCTCGTATCCGTAAATTTGAAATCGGCCAAACTCAAGTTTGGCCGAATTTCGTATTTCTTATGTTGCCTTCTTGTGCTTCTAAACGCAGTCTTAACTGTTGGTATAAGGGCATTGTCCAAACTCTATTAGGACAGAAGTGTTAGTGTGTATCGAGTATCTCTAGTCACATATACTACCAAATTACAATTTTCGAAAGCTTACGCGAATTCGATTTCGAAAGTCAAAAAGTGTCGACTGTGACGTCTCTGCCAGACTCTAGCCAGGCAGTCTTTTTTTAATGGAGGGACTCTAGACGTGACGAGCTCTAAGGCGCGTTTTTTTTTGCTACAGGCCATGGTTTTTATGGTCAGTATCTTTAGAATATGTATATAAGGAAATGAAGAGCCCTATAAAGCCCTATAAAGAAAACTGAAGCAATTCCTATACATGAATAAAACGATCCCCACCTGTGGCCGACCCTCTCAGATTACCTAAAATCGGTAAATTTGCTCTCAGTTCGACGACAATACAAGCAAAAGTGCAGGTATCGCCTCTCTTCTCTCTATCGTAAATCATTCCCCTTGCATTTTACCTTCGCAAGTTCCTACAAGACCGGTTTATTTTTAGCCGTCGTATTTCTCCGATGTTACACGATCGGGACAAGATCGACCAAGCTGTCAATTTGTCACTTGGTGAAAAAAAGCGGGAAAAGAATAAAATTTTTAGAAAGTGATTTCTTGAATATAAATGAGTGAAAAGTGAATATTTTCAGACTCAGGGCAATAAAACAGTGTAATCAATAAACGATTTGCTAATAATTCCGGAAGTTAAAAGAGTTTTTAAGTGAAGAAACACTTGTAGCGTTTTATTACTAAGTGAATTAAACACATGAAGTGTTTTATTTCCACCTGTGGTAAAAAGTACGTCAAAAAGGGCGAAGCGGTATCATTTTTTAGGTAAGTACACAAACAGTGAAACTGGTCGCAGTTGGGGTTTTGTGCTTTTCTTACGTTTTCATTCAAGAAAATCAAATTTTTAAAAATTAAACTTGAGAATGACTTTTTATCGACCAAATGATATGCGCATTTCGATATTAATGCAGTGGCGTAGTATAAAGGGTTGTAATGCTGGAGTAAAACTATGCTGTTAAAATTCGCAATCGGTTTTTTTTTCTTTAAGATCTTTTAGAAGATTACGATTTAGATCGTGATATAGTGTTTCAAAGAAAAAAATAATAAATCGAATATATAAAATAGAAACAACATAATTTTTTGGTTTGAGTAATTCAGGATTATTAAAAAAAAAATAGTCGTGGAAATGAGGCATTTATATCGGAAATAAATCGTGCGCCTTTGAAACTTTGCACTTGCGTTTTGCAGACCTCAAGATGATTTAAAAAAAAGTATAGCGCTGAAACGTGCGAAAAGCCCTTTGAAAGTGCGTTTTTCACAAATAACTCAAAACCTGAAGTAGCTAGGTTAAATCGATTCCAACGTAAATAAATATTGTGTTCTTAAATTTCCTCTACGATAAAAATTGACCGAAATATGAACTTCTTGACTTTTGTGTTTTTGAGCATATTGAAGAAAACCTGTTCCACCGTGAATAGTGAAAATTGAGATTTAGATCTTACATCTATTATACACAGAAAACATCAGAAAGCAAAAAAATACTAACATTTACGATATTTCTGTTAATTTTTGTCGAAAAAAAAAAAAAAATTCAAGATCTTTACTACGATTCAAAAAAGTAATTTTCAAAGTTTCCGTTTTTCATTTTAATAGATAAGATTCTGTTTGCGGAAAAAATACACACTCTTACTGAATTAGGCACACTTAATATACAAGGCCCCCCCCGCCCATCCAATCAATTATTCAAGCATTAACGGCGACACTGGGATTTAAACTGGTTTCTCGTTTTTTTTTTACTCATTTTTTTTTCAACGCAAAAAAGCTTCAATTCTCTTTCAGAAATGGTCTTCCTTTACTACTACTTCTATGTCTCAGTATCGGAGCCATAGTATACACATAGTAGGATCACTCAGCTAAAAATACGACCCGGCTCCGAAAATTGCCGAAAACACACCCGTGTTTCATCTCCGATACGTGTGCTTCCTCTCTCTCAAGCTAACAGTGAACATAATAAATAATAATCTGATTTTTCCATTTCATTCTCGCAAAGATTTTTTTTTATTAGACAAGAGCAAGCGAAAAATATCGAAAACATTGAGCGGAAAGAGAATCGTCGACCACCCCGCGCGCCCGCCGTCCAAGTTGAATACGACGCGAGCAAAAGCTGTAAGAACGCCATGTACGAGAATGAGAGATAAGATGTCGCGGACTCGGCGAACACGTTTCGCCAAAAGTAAAAACCTGAATTTGAAGAGGTAAAAACCTGAATTTGAAGAGGTTGCACGTGACAAACATGTTAACCCGGGCAATATACAGAGTGCTCTTACTCGGTGTATTGTACTCTGATCCTCCCGCGACCACAGTTTATAAACTGGAGAGAGCTTCTCGAATTGAGCTCACCAATTGGCGTGCAATCTTCACGCACACATGCGAACAATCTTCGTGTAAAATATGCCTTAGTAATCAGCTGTTTAAATTTTTGGGAGGTGTAACCTTGAGCGAACCAATCAAAATCGTTCATTTGAGAGGTAAGCATTTTTTATGCGAAAAATTTTCTGATCTATGGGAAGCCAGTTTGTGCACTCAGTCCTTCTTTCCTCTGCCCGCGACTCCCGGCCACAGTTTAATTATACGTAAACAGTTGGCAAACGTGAAAGAACTTCTCGAACTGAGCTCACCAATATGCGTGCAATCTCCACGCACATATACGAACAATCTACGTGTAAAATATTGCTTAGTAATCAGCTGTTTAAAGTTTTGGGAGGTATAAACATGGAGCGAACCAATCAAAATCATTCATTTGGGAGGTAAGAGTTTTTTATGCGAAAAATTTTTTGATCTATGGGTAACATAGCTCGTTTTCGCACTCAGTCTTCTTTCGCTCTGCTCCCGGCAACACGCTAGCACGTCGCTCCAGCCCGATAACAGAACTCGACTTAAACGATGGGTCGTATATGGATGATTTGTACTGCGTGGCATGCAATAAATCGTTTAAGAATGACAATGCCTTCCTCAATCACGAAACGTCGAAGAAGCATCGCGAGAATGTCGAAAGGCTCAAGTCCGATGCACACAGAAGAAATAACTTTGCTGAATGCGGAAGGGGAGAACCTGAACTGAACGGCTGTGGCGAGTGGCGACATTTCAGAAAATGAACTCATCTCCGAAACTAAGCCAAAGGAGAAGAAAAATAAAAAAACAAGCGGAATAATCCAGACAGAAAACATGATGTGGAGGAGGAAAATATTCTCGATATCTTAGGTGACTTGGAGAACGAACCCCCAAGAGTAAGAAGGGCAAGAAGACCAAGTCTAGGAAACAGAACGCGAAAATAGTGCCTTCCCAATCACAGCAACCTGCCGAAACAGTGGCCATCTGTCAAGTAAACTGTATCCGACGTGCATATATCAGATCTTAACCATACCTGCGTTACCTGCAACTCAGCTTTTGACTCGAAAAATAAACTTTTCAATCATCTTAAGAAGGTCGGGCACGGTGTGTACATCCCGAAAGCAGAGCTGAGTGCAAAAGCGGTGGTCTCTAACAAGAAAAAGGGAAAACGAAACGCTCCATTTTCTTGCAGATATAGATTCCAACCGACGAGAAACGGCGCGTTGTAAGATTTGATGATTTTATGAATTGGACATCTAAGGACGGGCGTCCTTAGTCCTTAATTGCGAAGCTGATAGCAAGACCAGCTCCCAATATTTCTAAAGTCTCAACGTTCAAACTACACTGTATTCAACAGAAATCGCCAAAATCAGCGCGACGAAAAAATTCCGGCCCGACGATATGAGCCGCGTCCGATCTAATAAAAAAAGGTCCTTATCAGGGCCACTAAGGAAATGAATAAAGAGTAAAATGCTTTTTGCTGTCTGTTTTTCTTCTTAGTTTTAAAATTCTTTCAACTGTCTGTCTTTTTGCTGACATGATCAACATTTGTACGGTTTTATGCGAAAGCTCGGCCCACAAAAGACAAACATTTGTACGGTTTTGCGCGAAATTCCAATACCATTCCTATTGGAGCTAAAAAATAAAGCAAGCTGCTCGTTTTTGTTTTCATTCGCAACATCTCGCTAATAATTATAGCAATCCTCGCATTTTTGCATGCACAACCAAAGAAAATACTGTTATAGATGTGGCAATGATCTCTCTCAAATCTGCCAGAACTATTTAGAATATTCTTCCAACATGTAGAGGGCCATAGTACAAACTTCTAGTAACTTCTCAAGGACACAAACAATGACACCCGACGCCATCTAGTAACTTCCAGAATAGTCCAGACCCAGCAGAAAAACATACACCAGAGAAGGTTCGAGAATCGGATAAATCAATTATAAATAGCCAGAGCTCTACGACAAGGGAAGATTCTCTCAGTGACAGTTTCATGGAAAACACCTATCGGTGTAAGTAAGCGAAAGCGATAGATCGGCGGTGTTACCGGGTTGTGCGAATTAAGTTTTTAGAGCGAATTTAGTGAAGTGATCGGGAAATTGTGTATAAAGTGCAATAAATAAATTATCCTTATATTTTAAAATGAATTGAGTTTTCTTTGAAATCTGGCGAACCCCTAGCTCGCAACAATTGGTGTCAGAAGTAGGATTTCAAGGATAAATTCGGGTTAAAAATCGCGAGTGAAATTAAAATTCTCGAACGGATAATTTTGTGAGAGCGAAAAAGTGAAACTAAAATTCTCGAACGGACAGTGTGAATTTTCTGAAATCGAATATTTTCGAGTGCTCTAGTGAACAGTGACTTTAATTAGCGAAGTAAAATCGCGGAACTAAAATTCTCGAACGGACAGTGAGAATTTTGTGAAATCGAATATTCTCGGGTGATTTAGTGAGCAGTGACGTAAATTAGCGAAGTAAAATCGCGGAACTTAAATTCTCGAACGGACAGTGAGAATTTTGTGAAAACGAATATTCTCGAGTGAGCAGTGACTTTAATTAGTGACGTAAATTGAAGTGAATTCGAATCGCGGAAAAACTGGAAATAATCGGAATTGAAAATGCCGCGTTATTTAAAGGACTTAAAATTAACGGAGCTGAAAGAAGAGCTCAGTAGACGCGAGTTATCTACGACAGGGAGCAAGTCTGAACTTGTCAGCCGTATGATCGAGACACTCCAGGCTGAGGGTGAGGATGCAGATAGTTTCGAGTTCCAAATCAAAGAAGCTCGTGGAGATGAGTGTTCTGGTGCAACGGATGCTCTAACACAGTTAATGCAGCAAATGATGAACAAATTAGATCAACAATCAGCTGTGACAACGGACATGAATCGGAAATTAGAACAACAATCAGTAGACATTAAACAACAATCTGCGGACATTAAACAACAATCAACGGACATTAATCAGAAACTAGAGAAATTAGACCAGACTTCAAAGGACCTTAACCAAAAATTGGAGCTGCAAAATGATAAAATAGACACCATGGGTAAGGCCATAGAAGAAAACGTTGAGAAGAAACTTCGAATCTTCGAAGAGCAAATTACGGAAAAGATATCCGGGATTGTACAAGAAGTCGAACGCCTAAAAAGGGACTTGGATAACGTGAAAGCAGTCGGAGTCATGAAAGCAGAGCACGTTACGCATAAGGGTTTCAAAGCTCCAATCTTCGATGGACAGACACCGTGGGCTATTTATAAGATCCAATTTGAGGCTGCCGCCAGAAACAACCATTGGAATGATCTCGAACGAGGAACGGCTCTTATATTGGCGTTAAGAGGTCCACCAGCGGAGGTTCTTCAAACGATTCCGCAGAAGCAACAACAAGATTTTTCAACGTTAGTCCAAACATTGGATCTTCATTACGGCAGTGACCGCATGAAAGAGATCTACAAAATAGAGCTGTACAACCGAACTCAAAAGAATGGTGAAACACTTCAGGAGCTGGCACGCGATATTGAACGACTCACATTATTATCGCTGCCCAATGCGCAAACAGAGCAACGCAACGATACGGCTGTTTTCGCATTCAACAATGCTGTACTGGACAGAGAGCTGCAACAGGCGTTGAAATTGGCAGGTAAGAAAACGATAGGCGAAGCCTTGGTATATGGGCTGACGTTCGAAGCTGCCAAGCAAAGCTCACGGAGTAATTATCGAGGCCGAGAAAGAGCAAAAGAGTGTATGTGTCAGAAAGCAGAGTACACCAAACGGAGCGAAAGATTTGGTGCTCCTCGATGCTGGAATTGTGGACAGGCAGGACATTTGAGACTCGACTGCCGAAAAGCGACCAACTATTGTTCCGGCTGCGCTGCTAACCAATGCGAAGATGGAAATCGGGCAGGTAGTTCGTGGTCAAGAACTAGTCGTCAGAGTTCAAATCTTACACACGGTTTTGATAAAACACGCCGGAGTCGATCGAAAACCCCGAGTCGGCAAGCTCGATTGCAACAAGAACAATACATCGGGAAAGATCATGGAAGCAAAGATGGACAATCGAATAAGGATCGCGAACGAACGGGTAGAAGTCGTGACGGTCAAGTACTTCATGCGAATAATCGTGACAAGACCAAACATGGGAAGCGATATGATCGAGAAGATCGCGAAAGGAAGAATGCGGAACGAGAAAAGGGAAGTAAACGTGCCGCTAAGGAGGAGAATGAGCGCGAAAAGGAAACGGAGAAAGAACGCAAACGTGAGAAGGAAAAAGAAGCCGGAAAAACCATTCGGAGGTTAACGATCGAACCAGAGGATGGATGGAATCAGCGAAAACCTCGTACAAAAATGAAAGTGGTACATCTCGACCGACTAACAAAGTACCACGGTGCCATTGCGGAAATGAACGACTCTGTTCGGGACGAACAGGGACTAAGGAGAGGGTAATGTTATAGATCTGGCAATGATCTCTCTCAAATCTGCCAGAACTATTTAGAATATTCTTCCAACATGTAGAGGGCCATAGTACAAACTTCTAGTAACTTCTCAAAGACACAAACAATGACACCCGACGCCATCTAGTAACTTCCAGAATAGTCCAGACCCAGCAGAAAAACATACACCAGAGAAGGTTCGAGAATCGGATAAATCAATTATAAATAGACAGAGCTCTACGACAAGGGAAGATTCTCTCAGTGACAGTTTCATGGAAAACACCTATCGGTGTAAGTAAGCGAAAGCGATAGATCGGCGGTGTTACCGGGTTGTGCGAATTAAGTTTTTAGAGCGAATTTAGTGAAGTGATCGGGAAATTGTGTATAAAGTGCAATAAATAAATTATCCTTATATTTTAAAACGAATTGAGTTTTCTTTGAAATCTGGCGAACCCCTAGCTCGCAACAATACTTTGGTCCGTCGAGTCGGATTAGTCGGCATTATTAAAAAATAATTCGTGTCGGTAATACACACATCGTGCGTGTTTTTTCCAAGTCTTCGTGTGAAAATCATCGCAACAGTTCGCACTGTTCAGTGCTCAATAATAAGTGACAAAAAATATATCAGTAACTAAACTTAGTGAAAAAAAAAAATTGTATGCTCAAATAAATTTGATTTTAGTTAGTTGTTAATTCCTACCTGAATTCTCATCATACTATACATACAGTGTACCTAAAAGTTTCCCTTCGCTGTGCATGGAAAATACAATTTCTTTATTGTAAAAGAAATATAATTTGTGTAAATCGCCTAAAAATATGCATTTCCTTGTTTAATAATCGCGTCCTGTTTATTCTCAAATTCAAGGATTTTCGTGATTCCGCATGGTGGAAAACCCGTTTGACTTTTTTCTATACAATTTTTGCCCGCTTTCATTTTTCAAATTGTGCAGTGGCTGTCAATTTGGCTAAAATTCAGTGACACTAACACCCTCCCTCCCTTCTCAATGCACAGTTGTCAACCGATGCAGTAGCAGTGCCAGTAGCAGTTAATCAATCGCTTAGAGTGAGTGAGGTACGTGAAATTTAAGCTAGCAGCAATTTTGTTTAATTGTGTACAATCGTGATTTTTTTTGAGTGTTTTTTGTGTAAATCAATCACTGGCCGCCGAACGTATTTGACGGCCGTATTAATTTTTCAACACTTCGAAGTGATCGAAAAATTTCAGTAAACACTTCGAAGTGATCGAAAAATTTCAGTAAACACGATTATCAACACTAAGGAATAGCAATCGGTGGACTTTTTACGACTTTTAATCATTCCGTTTCGGTGAAACAAAGAAAACAACGACGATAAGAAAATCGATTTAAGTAAAAAAAATTTGCAGAGCCGCGCAGCAAAATCGAAGTATATCAATTTTAATCAATGGCAAAGCGTATCAAATCACCGGCTTCTACTGCCTCAGTTTTGTCCAACAACGAACATGTTTCGGAGGTGAGTGACCTGACCGATTATTAGATGAAATAAGGTTCGGAGAAACAAATGAATTACACAAAAGTTAATATAATCACTAAAAAATCTCAAAACCGGATGTCTGTCCGCCCGTGCGCTCTCTAGATTGAGAACGCGTTGAGCTAGAAAGTTCAAATTATATGCACGTCGTTTTTGGCAAAAAGCAAGGTCAAGCTCGTGAGCGGGCCAGATCGCTCCACCCGTACTACCCCCTCCCATACACTCACTCATTTTGAAAAATTTACAATCAAATTTTTTTAGAGCTAATAATTTGAAATTTGGAATATAATATTTTCATCATAAATGTTATCTATGGTATAAAAATTATTTGAATCCCCCATTCCTTGCGCCCTTCCCATACCCTTTTTCATGAAACACTATAAACCAACTTTCGCAGTATACATATATAACAATTATGGAGCTCAAATTGTCTACTAAATACTTAACTAGCATTGGTATTAAGAAGGAAAAAAATTAATTAATCAGCTTCACTCCTTCTACACTTCTTCTATACAATGTGACACATTTTCACATCTTTACAAAAAGTCTATTTTCTTGATAAGTATTAATGCTGGAATTTGAAAGATATCATAATGATGTGTTGCATTATGTTTATAGTTATTTCTGACAAAAAAATCATCCCCTTCTACCAGCTTCCATATAAATTGCACAATTGCACTAAGTCCAATATATTAATTTTCTCAGTGCCTATTCAATGTTTGAAGCTTAAATTTGCATACAACATTTTTATAGCTTTCATGTGAAACAAATTAGTTCTTCTACTATCAAATTTTCTTAAGATCACAAATATTTCTATTTCATCTAGAGTATCGTATGGTTGGACTTTTCGCGCAAGCGTAGTCCTGTTATGTTTTTTGTTTGTATTCAATTGTCACGATCGCGAGCCTAGAAATACACAGTGCATGCACAACAGCAAAGAAAATAACAGATTGAACCACACCATATTAAAATCAATGTTAATTTAGTAAAATAATATCCTGTTCTTGATTTTCAGTCTCTTAACGATGTTTTTAGATGTTTCATTTGCATGGAAAAATTACAAGATGCACACCTTTGTCCGCATTGTTCGAAACTATGTTGTTACTTGTGTATTTCACGTTGGATAACAGAGCAACGCAGACAATGTCCGCATTGCAGAGCATCCTTGCGTATTCATGAACTAGTCAACTGCCGGTGGTTTGAAGATGTTGCTCTGCAGGTGGAAAGCCTGCAGCAAGCTTGCGCTAACATAAAGGCCAACGGATTAGTTCAAAACAAGGAACAAGACCAATGCACTATTCATCAGGAAAAATTGACAGTGTATTGTTGGACTTGCAAACGATGTATTTGCCACCAATGCGCGCTCTGGGGGGGTACCCATTCCGGACACACATTCAAGCAGCTTGGTATACTAATCCGTCACAGCAATTGTTTAAATATTCACTAATTTCATTCTTATATTTCAGAAATTATATATGAATCTCACATGACTCAAGTCAAAGATGAAATATCGCAACTGAAAGGTCGCTTAGTCGAGTTAATTAGTTTGGTTCAAGATGTCGAACAAAATGTTGAAACAGTTCGGAATGCAAAGGATGAAAGAGTTAGAGAAATTCGAAATGCGGTCGAATTAATGGTTAGTCGCTTGGACTCTCAGCTTAAAATGAAATTGGTCACTTTAATGCGCCAAAAGAACTCACTGACGCAAGAAACCGAACATCTCGAGCATTTATTACAGGAAATCGACCAGCAAATCAATTCGTTCTCCCGATCTCAGTTTATAACTAAATCGCCAGGATTACTCAAAATGATACATCAGGTAAGTTTCGTTCAACATTTGATGTAGAATGAGTTTTGTTATAATTTACATTCAGACAGCGAATCAACTTGTTAAAACATTTTACCTTCATTACCTGAAATAATTTGTTTCAATTACAGGTAAGGATGAAGCCAATGGCCAGTTATGTAGCATCTCCAGTCGCAGCAGATTTTCATAGCGAAATCGTTCCACAATATGACGACGGAAGTTTTTTGTTAACCGAATTTAGTCAATTGCAACAAAAAGGTTTTCCCGTCTACTCAGATTTTCTGGAATGTAATGGACTTCAATGGCGCCTTAAAGTCTATCCGAACGGTAATGGAGCTGTTCGTTGCGAATATCTATCGGTTTTTTTAGAATTAACTTATGGATACCCTAAATCAAGCAAATATGAATATCGAGTTCAAATGCTTCATCAAAGCTCAGCGAAAATAATTCAAAGAGAATTCGTTTCCGATTTTGAAGTTGGAGAATGTTGGGGGTATAATCGTTTTTTCCGTTTAGATCTCCTTGCTTCTGAAGGCTACTTGAACACGAATCAAGATAGTCTGGAATTAAGATTTCAGGTGATTTTCCGTATAGTTTACAATGTTTGAGACGAATAAATAATCTGATTTTCAGGTACGTCCGTCCACGTATTTTCAACGCTGTCGCGATCAAGAATGGTATATCAGTCAGCTACTTGTAAGACAATCGAAACTAGAGAACGAAATCAAATGCTTAGAAACGAAACTGTCGTGTCAATTAAATACGAAACCTGTGGAAATAGATAAACTTCAACGTAAATCTCCTCTAAGTAAAATTGAAGTTATTAATGATTTGATGAAAGGTAGCATTAGTCCAGTTTCCTCTGATAATGAGCTTAATAAACCAAACGAAAGAATGATAAAAAATCCGGCAGATTTAAGCAAAAGTAAGAATATTTTATTACGGATCGACATACATTAATTTTATTTTTCAGTTAACGTAACATTTTCTGGTATTCTTCAATCCATGCGTGGAATGAAAACACCCCATACAGCAGAAAATGTATCTGTCGGTAATTAATCATGACAAGCAATAGATGCTATTTCGTGTTTATCTAAAAAAAATTAAAAATCCTTTCTTTTTTCTCAGCTCAAGATAAAACAATACCATTAGGAACGTCGTATTCATCACCGAATCTTCTTTCTACTACGCAGACAGACTTTGTGTCTGACACCGATAACGAATTTTCGTCATTATTACGTACCTCCCATAATCCACAGAGCATATATAGCATGGACAATAATTTTCTAGAAGATCCAAACACATTTAACGAAAACGAACTAGATAATGCTATGTGCGATGAAAATGATGTTGAATACGCAGAATTTTCAATGGCTCAACGCTTGCCGTCATCAGAAAAAAGACTACAAGATATGAGAGTATTAAGTATATTAGAAGATACCTCGAATTTGAATAAGGATGAAAATACGTCACTAACAATTTTGTGTAGCCCTCTCAACATTTTGTTTAAATTTTACACTAATAGCTTGAATTTATTTCTGCAGCTTATGCCTGTCGCCAACCTGTTACTTCAGCTAGTGTGCTAGAGACTTTACTGGAACCACCGAAACTTAGTTCAGTTTCAGTAGTCCCAAAACTTTGTAAAAAAATAACAGAAGATCGAGCACATAAAACACATGAAAGTACGATAATTCTATTGAGTATTTCCAAACAAATATATTTTTTTAATAATTGTTTCAAATTTTCAGCAGCTTTAAATGGAACTTATAACACGTCAGGACAAACAAATGATTTGGCAAAAGAATCATCCAATACATCCAGCTGGATTTCACAGGTACACAAGTATCCATTCAATAATTTTTTTTTATCATAATATTATTTGTTCTTGTATAATAGGAAGCTTGCATCCGATTTGATCGATTGCTGGAGAATATAAAACTTTCTCCGGACTCGAAGCGTAGCATAGTTGCGCAAAGTAATCGGGATGATAAATTTAGTTCAAAATATCTTAGTTCGTATGCGAACACATCGTATGAAGATCGTAGCCATAGTCAAAATAAGGAAACCAACGAAACGAGACGGGGAATACAGAACAATCGATCTTCGAACACTGTATCATCCAGCAGACTAGAACCATTTGTCATTACCACAATAAAAAATGATAACTCAGTCGCAAAAGCTCAAATTAATAGTGATGGGTTACAGCATAAAACATCAACAAATAGCATAGAGTCAAACAATAAAGATAACCCAAATCGTCGTCACTTGATAAATGAAACCACACCAAATTCTAAAACTTTGAACTTTTGGACAAACGTTTTCTTTCCTAAATCGCCTTCTTGCGAATCGCTTTCGAATGAAACGATGCTCAATGAAGCTAACGACCGTAGTCCTTCAGCTGCTGCTTTGGTCCTCGGACGAATTCTGAAAACCAAAAACAATTCAAAGCGTATACCTCGCGACAGCAGCGAAGATTCAATTCTAAGCCCGTTTAGTTCTCCAGAATTAATGGGCGCAACTTCCTTAAGTTACACGAATCCCCCCGTGACTCCAGTCATTCTGAAAACCAAAAATAATTCGAAGCGTATACTTCGTGATAGCAGCGAAGATGATATTCTAAGTCCGTTTGGTTCTCCAGAATTGATGGGCGCTAGTTCTTTAGGTTACACGACAAATCCCGTAACTCCAGTATTGAGTCAAAATACAGCATATCTTTTCACGCCGAAAAGTCAAGAATCGATGAGCAAGAATTTACAACAGCTCGATAGCAGTATTCGATCTAAGAAATCCAGTGATCGTGTACTAATTTTTGATGATTGCATTGATTACAATCCAAATAGTAGAAGCATATTTTCTAAGGTATTTGCATTTATTTATTTTTTGTTATGAAAAATTTAGTTGATTCGATCATTATTCATCGGCTTATACCAAGTAGGCTATTACTCGTCTTAGAAACTCAACTGACGATGTCGATGTGCCTGAATCAACCGTACCTAGCTCATCACTCTGCGAACGAGAGAAGCAAAGTGTGTTGGGTGTAAAGCGGAAAGGGAGGTAATGTTCGTTTTATCATATGTCCTATCTTCAAATAACTCATTATTATTGACAGACTAGCTGAGAGACCAAATTCGTCATGAATTATGCTGGCACTTTCAGCGCAAATTAATCAGAAAAATCAGTTTCGCATCACTATTTTATTTATCTCCAATGTTCTCTTCATCAATATTTTGTGATATAATAATTGTGAATTCTTAAAAACTAAATTCATTACACTTTTATTTATACGATTTGAAGAACTTGAAAAACCATACTTACTGATGGCAGAAAAAAGAATAAGCAGGTTGAAAAGATGACTCTAAGGGCAGGTTTCACAGTGGAAGTATAAATCAAACATTCGATATACACTCCGTTTCATATTTATCACCCACGTAGAAATTTTAGGTTATTTCCACTCGGAAAATTATTATGATTTTGTATTTGATTGCTAAATGTATAAAGCCTGGAGCTGAAATTATTTGTAGGTAAATTATTGCAAGGATTCGTTATTTTTGCAACAGTTTTAGCTATTATACGTTTTTTACTCGTTTCATATACATATATACACCAATTGAAGTTTCCAACAAAATAAAGTGTTTATTTCATATAAATTTTAAATAAAAAATACAAAAACTTAATAATTAATAGGGCATTTGGATTTTATGACATCAAAAATCCTTTTTTTCATCGTTTGATTTAATTTATTTAACATTTCCGGGTCAAGTTTCTGCCATTCATCAAGGATTGCAGCTTTCAATTCCGCCAATTATTCATACTGGCGATTTTCAGCAAATACCCGTCTGACAAGAACTCCCCAAGTGTGGAGAACATGCCGGCCAGTTCATCACCCTAATGGAATTTGCCTCCATCTAACCCATTGTTTCACGACTGGTATGAATTCTGGCATTATCTTGTTGGAAAATCCAGTTTTTTTTGCCATGTTCTGCCAGAAATGGCAGTAAACTGTTTTCGAGTACTTGAATGTAACCTCTACTATTCATTCGCGATGAAATAAATTGTATATTCAATCACCTTGCTGCAGAAAGTGCTCCCCACAACACTACAGAACCGCCACCAAAATTCCTCTTCGAGAAATAGAGGTTCCTTCCTCAGATCGCGCCAGTAAGAATTAAATCCGTCGGGTCCATCTAAGTTACATTTCTTTTCATCTGAAAATGAAATTTTGAGCTTAAACAATGAAGAAGTACGAAAGCCAGTATATCTTACAGACGACCAATCTGTAGCCATGTGGTTTTCTGAGAATTCCATCCGAGCTTTCTTATGGCGATCTAATAGTCGTGGAGCACTCTTCATTTTACCTCTAGAAATGTTAGGATTACGTTGAATCGTTCTCCAAACCGTTGTTTTTGAAACCTTTGTTGGGACAAGAGCTGCCAATTTATTGCAACTTAGTGTCGAATTGCTTGCTGTCCGTATAATTTTCATCTCTCCCGCGGAGACAGTTTTCTTTTTCTTCCCTTTCGCTTCGTTTTCCCATATAACCCCGGATCTTTAAAAAGTTTCGAATTACACGGCGACTGCGAGCAACTTGTCTCGAAATTTCACTTATGCTCAAACCATCATCTTTGTACGCTAAAATTTCACCCTTTTCGACATCATTTAAAGACACACCGCGCGGCATTTTAAATAATAAGATTATTACGAAACCTCAACAACTAAACTGATTCAGTGTCGATTTCTATCTGCACTAATCACCATGTGGGTTATAAATATGAAACCCACAAAAATGACGAATTTCCAAGAACTGCAGCAAAAACAACGGTAATGAAAAATGATTTACAGAAAAATCATTGCACAGATTTTCTCAATCTTTCCTTGTATTTAATTTGGAGCAAAATTATTTTAAGGCGAAAATAATTTTAAATTGGTAGGTGGGTTATAAATATGAAACGGAGTGTAGTTTGATTTAAATTCAGAAAACTTGGAGTTGCGCGAAGTAGTACATGCAGAAAAACTAGAAAAATCTTGCCACTGCTTATAACTACTATTTCTGAAAGTAACGATCTAAAGCGAGCGGTTCCTTGACGATCATTATAACCGGTTTCTACTCTAAGTAAAATTTCAATTTCATCACCCCCTAGACACAGGCTTTTTTTCTTACGTTTGGCAGCAATCGAAAAGTATCTTCTCGGCACTGCTATATCTGCGCAAGGCTTTCACGCTACTTTGCTACTTTCCGCAGATAAGAAATTATACACTTTAGATTCAGGAATACTGTTTTGTTTGTTTATACTTACAGAATTAATAAAAGAATTAAGGTTGTACAACACGAATTTTTGGTTTACTTGTTTCATTTCGGCACATATGTAACTATCTTATCGGTTTTGTGATAAAAGCTTAAGTTTTCTAAGTCTTGTACTTTCTACTCGAGACTGATCATATAAACTTATTTTTAACAGAACAGAAGATCAGAATTGCTGTGCTATTGGAAATCCTTGAATTAGGATCATGTTTTAATACATGATTGCTTGAAAACTACTAGATATTTGATACTTCATGTGTAATCAGTAGTATGTTTATGTACACCTTAGTCATAAATTGTGAAGTATCCTCATTACTTTTCTATTAGCGGCTGTTTCTTACAATATTATAGGATTGGCTTTCTTTATTTTGCATATTTATTTATTATTAGATATATATGATTTTCTTTTTAAATTAAATTAACATGCAACTAAATATAATTACAAGTTTTTTTTCACAATTTTCAACAGCACAAAAACATTTATATAGTCATGTTTTGCTGACGTTTTAGTATGTTAAGTAAACTTTTGGTAGTTTAAACAGTAAAATGAACCAAAATAAAAAAAAATAGATTTAATTTTACAATGTCGTTATTAAATAAAATATACATTCTAAAGTTACAGCATTTGATTTTGTGGTAATTAACTGTGGCAAATATATTTGCTACCAAACATAATCAAATATACAACATGTCTATTTGGTGTGATGCAGAAAGTTAAAATTTTGTTTTATTCAAATTCGATCTTAGTAGGTGTAGTACGCGAAATCATGAAATTCAGCATTCTTAATATTCTTATTAACCACACACTTCAAATGACAAATTATGTCGCAACAGACGTTAACGTTAAATTGTACGCTCAACTTCAGTTGCATGAAATAAGATTGCGATAATTCAGTATAATTTAAAATGAAAAACTATACGATACAAGTTTTAATTTTACAGTAGTAGTATCTTACTTACGATGGCGTTACAGCCCAAATCGGGCATTGGCCTCCTGCATGCTTCACCACAGTAGTAGCACCATGGACAGAATATTATGCGGTATATACCGTAAATCAAAATTTCACTCACATGAACATAAGGCCTAACAATTTCCGCGTAGCTGAATGGGGTAACTGGATATAAAATCCAAGAAATATGTTAGACGGTGCAAAGAATATTTAACAATGGGACCTCAAGGCATTTGTTATTAATCGTTTATTATTTTTTAGGTTGACTATATATTTATTTCAACTACTTTTTTTATAGTTCCATAAATTCATTCCATCATACATAATATCATCAAAATCAAGTTCATTTTATTATTCTACTTAAAAGGGATCACTTATTTGACGTTGTTAAAGCTTATCACTTATTGTGCGACAAGCAATTTTGAAACCACTTTATAGACATAAGCAAACGAGACTGTAATTTTTAATCTTACAAGAAATTGAGCAATAGGGATTAAAGTTTGAAATAAATAAGAAAATTACCGCTAATTCATTTGTTCAAAATGTTGATACTAGCTTATACAATGCATTTACTGTAGAATCAAACGGTATTTTTCGTCGAGATTTTGTTTTAAAGAAATATTGACAAACCAAATCAGCAATTTATATACGTCATCTGGAAGATTCTATTAAAATAATATGTATGTGTTTTCTTTCTTTTGCGCTAGATACGCAGTTAATATTGAGTGTCAAAAATTATTAATAAATGAACTAATAAAATGAATATAATAAGCTCAATGAAAATTTGAATATTTGTATACATTGAGTTGCTTTAATATAATAATTTCATGTTTGATCCAGCAAACAAATATATTTTTTTAAGAATTAGTGCTAACTTTCATCTTATTGCTAATAAAACTGAAAAGCATACAATTTTTGATAATAAATATAAAAATAATTAAAATGAATGTTATAACTATTTGGTTGGTTCAATTTTTCTTGCAATTAGTTTCAATATGGTTTAAACCGTCCTTTCTTGTTATTTTATGTATTTAATATGCCAGTTTCAGCAGGAAAACGCTAAATCACTCAGCTTCTAAATTTTGACTTTCATCGGCTGCTTCCTGTATTTTTTTACTTTCATTGCTACCAATTTCAGTCTCTATAGCATTTTTAGCAATACCCTCCATTTCTTCAGTGCTATGTAATTCTCCAGGAGTTGAAGGACCCCCCGATGTATTCGAAGGACAATCTGTGTCAGCCACTACCCAACCTCGATCAGTTCCTAAAAATTAAATAAATTATGTTCTCATTAACTGTAGTCTTAGCTGTTGTTACTGTAGTAAGCATCACTAGAAATTAATAACTACCTATTTGATGTGCGGAAAAATGCTTAATACCTTCGCTCGAAGATTGATGCAATGAATTGATATGCAACTGATGTTGTTTATTAAAACTGCTACGCAAAGTATCTTCTATCAATGCAGCTATTTTTTCGCGATCGGACTAAAACAAATTAATAGAATAAATTAAATAGTATAAGCCTATAGTGCTAGAATTCTTATAAAAATAGTATAGGTATAATATCTTTGCCTGTCGTTAGTCTTTCAAAATAACAGTAGAAAAACATTAACATTATGAGCCTAGTTACTTCAAAATCCGAGCTCCTCAATAATCTTCAATTGGAAACTTTTAAAATTTATATTTACAATATTGTACAAAACGGAAGCTGACTTAATTGCACCATTGAAATTTAAAAAGCGAAGGATGCCATTCCTGTTTCATTTCAAATGAAAACATGAAGAGTTCCGCTTTTTCACTGAATGTAAATTCAAAACCTCGATGATTAACGTGAATACTAGTCATAAGTGAATCACTGAATTCACATTTTCTACGGTACAATAATGAAAATAATTTCCATCCATAAATGATTTTAAAGTGACCTGTCTTATTTTATTCCGATCAAAAAGAATTCATAATAAATAATGTAAAACCAATTGTTATTATAATAAGAAAAAATTCCATCTCGTCTGTGTACTTCGAGAAAGCTTTTTACAGCGTTAAATGAGATAACACGTCGAATGTAGGAGAGGAATTTCATATATTACATTCATAATTAAGGAATCCTACGAAGATGCAAGATTCCGCTTAATATTTAAACGACATGTATAGGTTAGGAGAGATCTCCCTTTTGCACGAAGATGCGATTATCCGTGTTTTATATGGTAGGTGACCGATAAGCTTACCAAGAAATTGCAAACGTTCGTAAGCCAATATCTCCAAAATATTTAAAAGGGGCTCTGGCTAGATGTAATCTCCTATGACCAACTTTGGAGTACAAATGAATATACTTAAGACAGGCATTGAGAAACTGACAGTGGAGCGGTAACACTTTGAGGAAGCCACAACAAAACATTTCCAAACAAGCTCTGGATTATAAGAACTCGGGCTCTTCAACCATTTAGCAAATATAAATGAGCAGTTGATAAGGAGACCAGAGAAATAAATAAGTTCTGGTGACAATCAAAAGCCCATGTTTAGGATCGCGACTTGTGGAAGAGATACCTATGCCCTATAGGGGGTCTTAAAAGCATATTAATTGATACTTAATTCGTTCATTTATTTCGAATAACATATCTGGCGAAGAATAGTCCCAGTTCAAACCCTCACATAGTTGAATATTTCTAATAATTTCAAAAATTGTTCTGTTGAAACTAATTTCGATTTTTAAGGCATATTTTGAAAGTGCTCTAAGTCAATTTTCTGTGCACTGAACATGTTTTTATGATAGCCATTATTTTTTTTATGTAACTTACGTCATGTATAAAACCTAAATGCACAAGTTCATTCGAAAGAAGATTAGCTGAATCGTCTTGTGATACCTGGCATGTCAGTTGTCGATTCATTTTGTCATCCATTCGAAGCAATATCGTCATCTATTAAAATTAAATTTAGTACGCAGTTATTTCTAAGTATTTAATTGACTTACCAGTAAATCACAGCTATCCTCTCTTGGCTTCACACTGCACATCATATTCACTACTTTTCTAGTTTCTACGTCAATTGGTTCTGGCGTTACAGACTTAACAGATTCTGCAGTTTCGGGAGATATAGCCCTAGGCCGAGCATGAGGTGGTTTCCTTGCTGCAAAGGCCGTTAACGGATAAATGCCATACCTGTAACGTAACTTTGCTTTAATGGTACATTATTCAGTTAGGCGAAGGAAAAAGATTACTTCACATCTTCAACGAATTTCTCCAGTTTTTCAGCTGATGGCACATCTGCTAACTTGAACTCCATAATCTCTCGGTTTCCATTTATGTCTGCAAGAATAACGTCAGGTTTGTAAAGACGCTGCATCATTTCATCGATAATAGTTTCCGAAAAATTTGCTGTTATAAAAGTATGAAATCAACAAGAAATAAATACATAAAGTGTAACTAGATTTAATGCGATATGATGCTTCGAGAAAAGGCAAATAAGTACATAAATTTTTTCGGGCACTCAAAATACACACCTACAAAGTACACTTCTAAATTTATATACTAACAATAATTAATTGAATTAAGATTAATCTTACGTGATGAATTAACAAGACAATGTGCGGCAAGCAACTTCAGTGAATGTACTTCAAATAACAATGAATGGAACAAAAGTTCATGAGCACTTGGACGTTCAGTAGGATCTTTATTGAGGCACTTGAAAATAAAGTCCTTTTGTTGTTCATCGTCTAGGCTTTCAATGGTACGACTAATATTTTCTTCAGTCACTAGAGTTCCCGAATCTCCATTGCCTTGGATTTCTAAAGCTGCCATTTCTAAAGCACACATTCCGAACGAAAATATGTCAATAGCAGGAGTTAAAGCAGCTAAAATAATTTAATTTATTAAATTATCGGACGATGGTGTTGTACTAACAGATTTAGCACTTACATCCATATTCTGGAGCTATAAAGTGCATATTTTTCATATTTTCCCGACACGTTTTCACATGATGGTGAATTGCATCTGGTGCTACACTACCAATTTTAACTAAGCCGTTATGTTGAATAAATATTGTATCACAGGTCAGGTTGCCATGTATAATAGGTGGCGAACAGGAATGCAAATAGCTAATTTGAATGATTAAAAAATTGATATTAAGATATAGTTTCATGTAGCAGAAGCTTAAATTATTTATTAACCTTAGAGCGGATAGAATTTGAGTACACCATCGTTTCCATGCTTGAAGTGGCAACCTTTTCACATTTCGTTTTGTTCTTTTTAGAAATTGCTTTAATGATCCCGAAGACATATATTCCGTAATAAATATGACCTTAATAAAATCGTACAAAATTCAATATAGGCAAATATGCAATCATTTGGGTTCTTACCCGAGGTTTGTCATTGTGTGTATCGGTCCAATAGCGATGAAATTTAACAATATTCGGATGCTCCAACTGTGTTAAATTTTCGAAGACCTGCTGAATTTTCTCTTCTTGTGACTTGAAATTCTTTCTCTCGGAAAATTGAACTTCATTCCACACTACTTCAACTCCCTCCTCCGTGTCCATGGCCAAATGTGCGCAATCGATTCCTGGTACATCTCTCTGTTCCACCTAGATTTGGATATTGTATAACAACAGATAAATTAATTAAAACCGAAAATGGATAAAAAATTTGTGTTTCTTCATCACAACTTGAATATTTTTACACGTTAGCTCTAGTTGCTCATCATTTACCACTGAACACCGATGCAAATAAGTGCGCGCGTACGAAAACTATAAGAAACACCTGCATGAACCTTTTGCAACTCGATCGGAATGTCCAAGGTATCCAACAATTACACGGGCAATATAGAGAGAAGCGGCTGACAGAAATCGTACGACAAGGGAATGATTGGACGAGAAAGAAATGCTTTATAGGTCAAACCAACAAAAATTCTAATAGGGGAACACCTGTGAGTTCTTTATCAAGAAAGCAACAACAACTACACGTATATGTTCAGCCGACAGGAAAAAGACTCGGACGAGGATGAAATGCTTTATAAAAGTTATCACTCACTATCACTATTAGAATTTCTTAATGCAAGAAATTGCCATAAATCGATTCCAAATTAAAAGATGGGAATCGAATTATCCTCTGGCTCATCATTTAGTGAAGGGACGAAACAAACACCAACATCCCTACACCAAGTACATAAATAAAGATAACACAAAACAAAGAAAAAAAATTGGTATCAACTGGCATTAAGTCGACGCTTTAAACCTAGCTTATCTATAGAGAAGTCGAACACATCAGCATTCTTATTAACTTCTCTCTCGAGACGCGAAATCGGCTCATTCATACCATAGTTTGTCCGGTGAAAGCAAATCTGTAGCAACCTAGGCTGCCTCGGTAAAGATAGACCAACAGCAAACAAACTGCATGAAACTCAAAAGTGTAGGAGAATCAACTAACCCTGTAAGAAGTTGATGAGCAAAAACTACATCAGCTACCTCACAATGTTTCGAGAGTGACGACATATCTAATAGTTTAAGTCTATCAATATAAGGAGGAAGGCGAACTCTGTCACTCCAATTAAGGTGGCATAAGGCTATTCTCACAAATTTACGCTGAATTGATTCAATTCTGCTAATGTGCTCATCATAATAAGGAGACCAAATTTGAGAAGCATATTCAAGGTGAGATCTAACGAAGGTGTTATTTTTTTTTATAGTACCGAACATAACTTAGGGGGTCACCCCATAATGCTTTGCACAGTTATGTCAGTGTAGGTATTGGAACAAAAAGAAGAAAAACAATTGAAAAGTTATTAAAAACAGGCTAACAAAAATGGAGAGAGACGAAAGTGACGGTGGACATTGCCCTTGAAGCACTGGAGGCTGTACCTGCTAGGAAACACTTTGGCTGGTAATGTGTTCCAAAGTCTTGACGTTCGAGAAATGAATGACTGCCTAAATTTCACTGTACGAGAAGGCAATAGTTTAACGGTGTACTCGTGCGCGCGTTCAGCTTGACGAGTATCCCGGGGAAAAGTATGGAGTGGAGGGATGAGTGTGCTTAGTTCCGCACTGCATTTACCATGGAAGTAGCGATAGTAAATGCTGAGTACTCCGAGATTTCTGCGATGCTCGAGAGAATCGATAGAAGACGTGATGGTCTCGTCTCCAATCAGTTATAAAGAGTCAATCTAACAAAGGGATTGTTAAATTCCTTGGATAAGCGTGTGCTGAATTCCAACATAGAATTACCCTTTTGCACAATCTTATTTATATGCAAGCTAAAATCAAGTTTCTGGTCAAATGTGACACCTACGTCAATTATAGAGTTGACACAACCCAAAATACAGTCATTAAGACTATATACCTAGTCCTGCCATAAGTTCTGTCACATAGTTTCTCACATTGGCAACAACTTTATTTTATGAGTGACATTTCAATATCGGCCAGTTTTATAAACGTCATAATGTTGTTGACAGTTGAAGGTCATTTAAAGTGTGTTCGTTAACGTGTGAAGATGGAATGGGGTGTAATAGAAAACCGAACTGCAGTGATTGCACTACATAAGTGTGGAAAATCCGCGAGTGAAATTTCAAGTTGTTGTGCCCGTTAAAAATAACGCAAAGATTTGTGTATCGTGCGATCCAGAGATATAACGCGATCCAGACTATTGAAGATCGACCTCGTTCTGGACGTCCGCGTGATGTACGTTCTTCTGCTGCCATCAAAGCGGTCGAGAGTCGAATTCGTCGAAATCCGCTTCGTAAACAACGAATCATGGCTCGAGAGATGAACATCTCCACCCGAAGTATGTCTCGCATCATAAAATCTGACCTCGGAATGAGTGCCTTTCGACGATCAACGGGACATTTGCTGACTGAGCAGTTGAAGCAAATTAGGAGCACCAGATCGAAAGAGCTCCTTCGGCGGTACGGCAACAACAAACATCGAGAAATTTTATTTACCGATGAAAAAATTTTTACGGTGGAGGAACATTTCAACCGCCAAAATGATAAGGTGTATGCCCACAGCTCCGCAGAAGCCCGAGAAGTTGCCACTAGGGTACAGCGAGGACATCATCCAGCATCAGTCATGGTATGGTGGGGTGTCAGCTACGAAGGGGTCACCGAGCTTCATTTTTGCGAAAAAGGCGTAAAAACTGCAGCGAAAAATTATCAAACGGACATCCTGGAGGGATGTGTGAAGCCGCTGAACTCTACGCTATTCAACAATCGACATTGGGTTTTCCAGCAAGATTCTGCGCCAGCCCACAAAGCTCGAACCACACAAGCGTGGTTGGAAACCAATATTCCACAGTTTATAAGGGCGACGGAATGGCCTTCTGGGAGCCCAGATTTGAATCCCCTGGACTACAAACTGTGGGCGGAGTTAGAGTCCATGGTGTGCACGAGACGACACCCAAATATCGAGAGCCTTAAGCGATCTTTGACAGAAGCAGTAGCTAATTTTCCGCTAGAAACAGTGCGTACTGCTATCGATGACTGGCTAAAGGCGGCCACTTTGAATAATTTGTTGCTTATTTTACTTCCATTAGTATGCCAAAATAAAATATATTTTCCTTTGTCAAAAACTCTTTTTCATTTATACAAAAATTGCCCATATACGTGTGACAGAACTTATGGCACGACTAGGTAATATTATAAACGGTGAGACTTTCCTAGTAAATGACATAACATGACATTAATCCACATTCAAACGAAGATCATTGTGGCGACACCAATTACTAAAATTAACCAAATATTCCTGAAGAAAATTGTCAGAGTTGGGACTTAAAAGCCTAAAGATCTTAATGTCGTCCGAATAAATAAGTGCTTCCGAATATTTAAGAACAGAGGCAACATCATTAATGGCAAGGACAAACAAAAGTGGCCCAAATGACTTCCTCGAGGAACACCAGAATGTGCAGTAAATGGCTTAGAAGTACAATCTTGAAAGAGAACTTGATAAGTTCTATTAAATAGATATGAATTAATCCAATTAATAAAACAATAAACCAATAAATTTCAACAAAATAATGGAATGAGGTAATTTATCGAAAGCCTTACTAAAATTAGTATAAATACAATCCACCTGCTTACCCTCCTGTCAATATCAATCCTGTCAATCAATATCAATCCTGTCAATATCCACAATGGATTTATTCGTAAACTCCATCAGATTAGTGACTGTTGACCAATTTTTGACAAAACCATGTTGTATACTTGAAATCAAGAATTTACAGTGAAACGACAGGCACTCATACACTACACACTCAAAAAGCTTTGGCAAAGCAACTAACGCTCGGTCGACAAGCAAAATTCGTACGACAAGGGAATGATTCGGCCGCCAAGAACGATATAAAAAGGCGAGCGTTTTTGATTAGCAATCAGTCCGATTTAAGTCGATATTTAAAAAGCGAAAGAGTCAAGCAAGTGATAAGTTGATAGCGAGAAAGTCTCAAGTGAAATGTATAAAACGATTAAGTAGAATTAAATAAAGTTTTGCGTTTAAATTAAAAAAAACTTTTAGTTTTATTTTTACTTGAAATCCAGTGACCCTCCGCACTTCAATATAAAGGGTGTTTGGTACTCCGTGCACCACCTTGTAAGGGGTTATTTCTAGATATATTTTGAGAAAAAATTGTTTTACGGAGATGGTCATTCTTTAATATCCGCGGAGATACACGGTGATCAAGAAAAATGTTTCGGACCTGTACCCTCACTCACTCAAAACGCTATATCTTGAAAACTAATAATCACAATTCAAAGTGTTGTAGCTTGTTTTTTGGGGAAACGAATTACCTTTTATTTGGTGTAATAGTCCGCATTGTATTTGTACCCAATCCTGAGATATTTACTTCAGAACACAAATTTGTACTACTTTGACCCTCAAAATTCTGGGATCAATGTAGTTTTTCCCAGAATCATTTTTATGTTGGTTTTTTATGTGCTATATTATTGCCTACAAAAGATGTATACACTTGCATTGCATAAGTTTCATAGTTTAGAAAAAACTTTCATTACAATAATATTGCACTTTTATCAAAAAAACAAGAATATGTTGATCAACACTCTTCGCTTGAACTAAAAGAAATTAAGAATGGTTTTTATGGTTTATCTCTAATTTCCTTAATTACAATAAATGTTCTAAATGGCCACCTTCATTTTGAATGCACGCTAAAGCTCGTTTTTCCAGTGTTCTCTTTGTGTTCATACTCCTCAACTGCTGCATTACATCTGTTGCTGCTCCATCGATTATGGTGATTAGATTCTGCAACGTTACTACTTTCGTTGCATAGACAAGGGTCTTCATCCGTCCCCATATAAAGAAATCCATAATGGTTAAATCAGGAGATCTTGAAAGCCAGTGTATAGGTCCATTTCTAACGATCCAGCAATTGCTATAATTGGAATTTAACCAATGTGATATGTCGGCCGTAATGAGCTAGAGCACCATCGTGTTGGTGAAACATGGAAGCCAATCGTTGCAGTGGCATATCATTCAATAGCTTCAGTAGATCATTTGTCAAGAAATGCAAGTAATTGGAACTATTTAGAGTAGGCGGAAGCCTAACAGGACTAATGAAATCGTCACCAATCACACCTGCCCATAAATTGACACTGAATCTGGCTGAAATGATGCCTGTGTAAGTTTGTGATACCGTCCCTGGTGAACTGGGACTCATCTGTACAAAGAATGTTGTTCATAAAATTGTCGTCACTTAGTTGTCGTTGAAGGAGCCAATTGCAAAACTCCATCCTTTTTGGTAAATCAATGGGTAACAGCTCCTACACTGGTGTATGGTGGTAGGGATGCAAACGCTCTGCTTTTAGGACACTCCAAAATTTCTACGTAGAGACGTTTAACTGCAATGCCAAGCGTCGGATTATTATTATTATTTAAATAGGGGAACATGAGAGAGCACTGCGACTTTCTCGGCCTATTGTGCGTTTATAGCCCCTTCACCCTACCATACCTCAATAGCTTTAGCTAATTTGAGGATCTTTAAGGGAGCCATGTTAGCTAGTTCTTTGGTTGAAAGGAACCCTTTCCCTGTAAGATTATGTCTTTTCCTAGCTACTGCTTCACAGTGACATAGGATGTGTTCAGTCGTTTCTGATTCTTCGAGACAGAGGCGACAGATGTCGGTTTCAGCTAAGCCCATGTTTTTGAGGTGGTGGTTTACTCCACTGTGCCCCGTCATTAGGCCGATTAGAGTACTGATATCCTTCTTGCTGAATTTTAGTATATCCTCCACTTTGTTTTTTTTGTGGTAGAATCAATTTTTTGAGATTGACAAGCCTGGATGTTTATTCCAGTAGATTTTATGTTCTTGTTCTACCCATTGTCTAATAATAGGGTTGAAGTACCCTTTCGGTTTTCCGCAGAAAGGTTCTGGACCAATAAAATTTGCTTGAGCGCCGTTTTTTGCTAGGCGATCAGCCTCTTCGTTTCCCTCTATTCCCATATGTCCTGGTACACACATTAAGGTAACCTTATTCCTTTTCCCCAGGATTATTAGGTTTTGAAGGCAGTCCCATACTATCCTTGATCCGTGTTTATTGGATGCTAGAGCTTTGAGAACCGCCTGACTATCCGATAGGATATAAATATATTTGTTGCGATGAGCTCTCCTTATATTTTCTTGGATGCATAGCTCCATTGCAATTAGTTCGGCCTGAAAGATTGTGGCTTCTTTGCCGAGTGGTTTTGAGACCGCGAAGTTAGGTCCTTTTACTCCGGCTCCTGTCCCCTCAGATTTGCGCGATCCATTTGTATACCAGATGGTTGACCCTTCTACTATTTCAGATAGCATGGATTGCCAGTCCTTGCGTTCCCTGATAATAACTTTGAAAGGGTTTTCGAAGTTGAATTTTATCGGCATGACGTCCGATAGAGTGGAAGTTAGAACCTCCATTTTTGGGTCTTTTAGGATTTTGAAGTGACCTCTTAAATCCCCTGGTTTGTAATTATTTTTCTCCTGTAAGCGTATCACTCCTTTAATAGCCTCCTTTTTTATTTGGAGATGTATAGGAGGGAGGTTTAGGAACATTTCCATTGCCGCTGTAGGACAGGTTTTCATTGCACCTGTAATACCAAGGCAAGCTAGCCTTTGGATTTTTTGTAACGTAAGCTGTGCTTTACGTTGTAAGATCTTAGTCCACCATACTGTTGATCCGTATGTGACTATAGGGAGAATGATTGTTCTGTAGCACCAGTAAATCATTTTGGGATTTAGTCCCCATTTTCTGCCAAACAAGCTTTTACAGGCCCAAAATGCCTTTAGTGTTTTGGCATGAGTCCTTTCTATATGTTTATTCCAGTTGAGTTTGCTATCCAGTATAATACCCAGATACTTTTCCAAATCAAGCGTCGGATACTGATTGATGGATCATTTTGAACTGCATGTAGTATTCCTTCATCGATTGGAACAGCGATTATCGGTGCAGGATTTGCATTTACTCTGCTTGTCCTAACGCTGCCTGTGTTCCGAATCCTTCTGTAAACGTCTTGGAATACTCTCCTGTAAGGTATTCGACGATTAGGAAATCTTTGATGATACACGCGCCGCTTGTGTATTTCTTTGACTCTCCATAAATGAAAATGATGTCTGCATATTCTTCATTCGTGTACTCAGGCATTTCGAAATTATCGATAGTATCTTTTGTAGGCAATAATCTGGCTCATAAAAACCAACATTAAAATGTCATTTTTGTAATGCGGTTTTTTGAGAAAAACTACATTGATCTCAGAATTTTGTGGGTCAAAGTAGCAAAAATTTGTGTTCTGAAATAAATATCTCAAGACTGATTACAGTTACAATGCGGACTATTACACAAAATACAAGCTATAACACTTTGAATTGTGATTATTAGTTTTCAAGTTTTGAGTGAATGAGGGTACAGGTCCGAAACGCTTTTCTTGATCACCCTGTATCTCCGCGGATACTGAAAATTGACGATCTCCGTAGAACAATTTTTTTCTCAAAATATATCTAGGAATAACCCCTTAGAAGGTACATAACACCCTGTATATAAAAAATTCTATTCGATCTATTGTCACATGAGTCGGAGTGCATTTTAAGTTATAAAAAAATAAATTTAATAAATTAAATTAAATGTGCCAAAAAGGTTCTGTATTTTTACTTTCGAGTTTCTAATTTATTTTTAAAATTGGAAAAACTAGTTTTGATTATGATGGCTTCATATATAAACGAATGAAATCGAATACTGAAACTAAGCTATTGATAGTGATAAATTGACAATAGTCCGCCCCTAGAGCCCCCATCCCTTTCGTCTCTCATATCTGCTACAACCTTAGCCTGCATTTTGACATCCCACGCATCTGTAGCGATATCGACACTTAGTTTATTCAGTATTAAATCGACCTACTACTTAAAATTTCTATCGTTTATATTAAAAATACTTTTTGCACTAGTAATTATCAGTAGTAAGCGACGCGTTGAAAATAATAGATATAAAAATAAAAATAGATAATGATGTAATTGAAAAATTATTATAAAAAATTATTCCACATTGCTTAAATAATAATATAATAATAAATAGTTGAAATGTTATTTTAAATAATAAATAAGTTATAAACAATAATTATAAATAAAAATTAATGTAAATATTACTCCGTGATTTTTATATAATTAAAAGTTTGGTGTAATAATTGGTGACCCCGACGTGGCTTTAAGCCAGAGTAATTCAAAAAAGAATTTTCAACAATTTCAAGAATCTCAAGGAATTTTCAACAATTTCAAGAATTTCGAATTTCGATCATCTTTAAGAAAATTTGAGAAAACATTCAACAATTTCAAGAATCGAAGCGATGCATTACAATTGCAAACGCTCGTACCACCAGATGGCCCACATTTAACTGAAACAACCGATTTAGGCAGAGGATCAACAACTACAACAAGCAATTTTTCAACATAATTATCAACTTTAAAAAAAAAATCATCAACAGCAAGCTAGAACTTGAATATGGATTTGCACATTTTTCCAAAGTATTGGTAAATTAGATTATTATTATTACTGTTATTTCTTCTACATATATTGTTAGTATTGTATTGTTAATCATTATCTATTTTGACTGGGCTTATTGAAACAATTTACGCGAAATTTATTATCCTCATAATAAATTTGTCAAAGAAAAATAAAAATCAATTTTCTAGTGCAAAATGACTGAAATAAATCAAAATATCGAAATTGAAACTGGAAATCATTCCGATAGCGCTACATTTCCAGTAAATCAGAGATTAGAGTCGGTAACAACAATGCGGTTACCATTGTTTTGGGTAAATTCTCCCAACTCTTGGTTTGTGCAAGCGGAAGCACAATTTAAATTGAGTAGAATTACAAGTGATTCTACTAAATATTATCATATTATTGCTTCATTGCCGCAAGAGATAGTAGAGTCAATTTTGGATTTTATTCAAAATCCACCTTTATCCGATTTATATCCACAATTAAAGAAAACCCTTATTGAACGCCATTCAGTAAGCGAAGAACGTAGGATTGAACAACTTCTTTCCAACGAAGAAATGGGTGATAGAAAGCCCTCGGAATTTTTCAGATATTTACAACAATTGGCAGGTACATCAGGTACTATTGGGAGTAGTCTTGTTAAAAGACTTTGGCTTAGAAGGTTACCCCATTTAATTAATATATCGTTAATTCCTCAAGGTGATAACGACATAACTGATTTGACTTCATTGCTAAGCATTGATAAGCTTTGGGAAGTCTTACCAAAACAACAAAATTTATCAATTATTGATAATAAAAAGTCGCAAAACTTTTCATCTTTTGAAAACAAAAATCAATCAGTAACTGATCCTACAATTAGTGACCTCAAAGAAGAAATTAATTCCCTAAAATCCATGGTTTCGAAATTGCTCTCGAAAGAAAAACAATACCAACGTTTTCCCAAGCGAAGTAGATCTAGTAGTCGAAATCGTACTCAAAATGTTGAGCGAAAATGTTGGTATCATCACAAATTCGGAAATAAAGCCACAAAATGTGTTGCTCCTTGTTCCGAAAATTTGAATCATACACCAACTCCATCAACTAACTTTTTAATGGATCCTACAGTTCAAGCGGCGACTAGTAGGAATAATTATTATTCTGGCCGCCTTTTTGTTAAGGATTATATAAACAATTTAAATTTTTTAGTTGATACAGGTGCTGATATATCAGTAATTCCTGTAAACATTTTTAAAAGTTATAAAAAGACTTCGCATTTAGTCCTATCCGCAGCTAATGATTCATCGATAACAACGTACGGAACTAAACTTTTAGAAATTAATTTAGGAGTACGTAGGAGGTTTCTGCATGTATTTACTATTGCATCTGTCAATAGACCTATACTTGGTGCCGACTTTTTATCCAAATATGAATTGTTAGTGGATTTAAAAAATAAAAAACTTGTTGATTCGAAAACTAAATTGTTTGTAAATGCTATTTCTGCTTTTGTTGACACACCTACTCCTAAGTTTAGTACAATCAACAATGAGTTTGGCAATATATTGGGACAATACCCAACATTAACACAAACTCCCGATTTCAATCAACCTGTTATGCACAGCATAGTTCATAATATTATGACTCAAGGTCAATTACCTTTCTCCAAACCACGTCGATTGGACCCTAAAAAGCACAAAGCTGCTTTAGTGGAATTTCAACATATGGTAGATCTTGGAATTTGTCGTCCATCATCCTCTTCAGTATCATCTCCTCTGCATTTGGTAGCTAAGAAAAACACTGAAGATTGGCGACCATGTGGGGATTATCGGCAACTCAATGCCGCAACGATACCAGACAGGTATCCAATACCTCACATACAAAATTTTTCATTTCAACTACATAATTGTAAAATTTTTTCGAAAATCGACCTTGTGCGTGCGTATCATCACATTCCAGTCGCGCCAGAAGATGTATACAAAACAGCCATAACAACCCCTTTTGGATTGTACGAATTCGTTCGTATGCCGTTCGGTTTACGAAACGCAGCTCAATCATTTCAGCGTTTTATGAATGAAATTGTTAAAGGCCTCGATTTCGTATTTGTTTATATTGATGATATTCTTATTGCAAGTAAAACCAAAGAAGAACATTGTGAACATCTACACATGGTATTTCAACGTCTTAAACACTATGGTTTACGAATAAAGACGAGCAAATGTGTTTTAGGTTCCACTTCTTTGGACTTTTTAAGTCATAATATCACAAAAGACGGAATTTCACCGTCCAAAGATCGGGTAGAAGCTATTAACAACTTAGCAATTCCGACATCTATTAAACAAATACAACAATTTATTGGCATGGTGAATTATTACCATCGATTTCTACCAAAATTAGCAGAAATGTTAGCACCTATCCATGCACACTTGACAAAATTACTGCAATCTAAAAGTAAAAAGATAGTTGAGTGGTCAGATATATGTACGGAATCTTTTTCGAAAATTAAAAAAGCACTTTGTGAAGCAACTTTGCTATCTCATCCGATAGACAACTCACAACTTACTCTTACAACAGATGCTTCAAACATAGCTGTAGGAGCGGTACTTCAACAAATAAATAATGGAGTATTAGAACCATTAGCTTTCTTTTCCAAAAAGTTAACTTCGGCCGAACAAAAATATTCCGCGTTCGACCGAGAATTATTAGCAATATTTTTGTCAATTAAACATTTTCGATATTTCTTGGAGGGCAGAGATTTCAGTGTTTACACGGATCAGAAACCCCTCACAAGAGCGTTATCATCAAAAACTGAACGTAGTCCTCGTCAGACGCGTCAATTGGAATTCATTTCCCAATTTACAAATAAAATTATTCATATATCTGGAAAGAATAATGTAGTAGCAGATACCCTTTCACGGTCTTTTAAAGACGTAGACACTCTATCGATTTCTTCAGATATCGATCAGGTAATGCGATTACAAGAAAAAGATGAAGAACTTAAAACTCTGTTAACTAAATCCGAGAATACTAGTTCGAAATTTAAATTGAAATTACTAGAATACCCATTATTGAATAATAAACTATGGTGCGAAATTAGTACAAATAAGACTAGGTTGTACATTCCAGAAGAATTGAGACGACAAATCTTCGATTCAATTCATAATCTGTCTCATCCAGGTATTCGTGCTACTAGAAAATTAATAAGTTCTCAGTACTTCTGGCCCAATCTCAACAAACAAGTAAATCAGTGGTCAAGATCATGTATTTCATGTCAAAAATCAAAAGTACATAGGCATATCAAATCTGAACTTGGACAGTTCAATACGCCTACTAAAAGATTTGACCACATTCATATTGATTTAGTAGGACCACTTCCGTCATCTAATAATAATAACTACATTCTCACAGTGATAGACAGGTTTACCCGATGGCCGGAGGCATATCCTCTCAAAGATATGAGCACAATTTCAGTCGCTAAGACATTCGTTCATCAATATATTTCACGATTTGGAATCCCTAAATTGATTACCACTGATCGTGGCAGCCAATTCGAATCAAAGCTCTTTGCAGAAGTAAACAAAATTCTTGGTTGTACCCGTATTCGCACGACTGCATACCACCCACAAGCAAATGGTATGGTAGAGCGATTTCATCGTACTTTAAAAGCGTCATTAATGGCTCGCAACAACACCATAAATTGGAGTGATGAGTTACCATTAATTCTACTAGGACTTCGTACCACATCTAAAGATGATTTGAAGTGTAGTCCTGCAGAATTAGTCTACGGAGAAACATTACGCGTTCCCGGAGATTTCGCATTACCAAGTACACATTCAGATGAACCACTTTCAAGCGATTTTGCAAAGCAGTTAAAAACTCAAATGCAAAATATTCAACCAACACAACCAAGGAGTACAATTAAAACTATGTTTATCTCCCTAGTTCTCTTGAGAACACAGAATCTGTTTTTGTTCGCACAGACAAAGTCAAAACAGCATTAGCTCAACCTTATGAAGGTCCATATAAAATAATCAGAAAATTAAAAAAATTTTTCATTGTGGACGTAAATGGAAAAAATAAATCAATTAGTATTGACAGATTAAAACCAGCATATAGCAGTAATGATACCGTGTCTTCTGATTATAACAAACCAAGAGTGGTTTCATTTAAAATAAAGTGACGCTATGCTGGAGGGGGAGTGATGTAGCGATATCGACACTTAGTTTATTCAGTATTAAATCGACCTACTACTTAAAATTTCTATCGTTTATATTAAAAATACTTTTTGCACTAGTAATTATCAGTAGTAAGCGACGCGTTGAAAATAATAGATATAAAAATAAAAATAGATAATGATGTAATTGAAAAATTATTATAAAAAATTATTCCACATTGCTTAAATAATAATATAATAATAAATAGTTGAAATGTTATTTTAAATAATAAATAAGTTATAAACAATAATTATAAATAAAAATTAATGTAAATATTACTCCGTGATTTTTATATAATTAAAAGTTTGGTGTAATACATCTTTTTTTCCCAAGAATTCAATTCAAGTTGCGCCCGACTTTTTATTTGTTCAGTAGTACCCGGTTTTAATGAAATCTTGGTTATAGCGTAGATCCCGATAAACCTGCCTTATGACTTTATTTGGGATATAGCGTTAAAATTTGGTTAATACTTCCAAGGAAGATATAACTAAGTTTTACTGCAATTAATATTCAGTCCGCGTATGGAAAAAATAAGTATTAAACATGACATTAAAAAAATATTGATACTATACTTTCCACTAATGCATGACTTACAATGAGAGAAAAGGAGTACTACAGCAAAAAATGTATTCGAATATAATTTAGAATTCAGCGCATAACAAATGACAAAGTATAAACAAAAGCTTATAAGCAACAAATTTTAATCACATGTTTAAAAAAAAAATAAGTAGCTCAAGGATCGAACATTTGTATCAGAAACAAATTGACCGTACAATTTTTCTTTTTAAAGAAAACGTGAAAAGCATTCAAGCGTTGGTGAAACTTAATCACCAGTTTTACAATCGATATGCAGTGTGAAAACCGAAATTTTTCATAAGATTCAAAATATACTAGACTAGACGAAATTAACATTAGGTTAAGGTCAACTGGACACAGTGAAGTAGACACAACCTATCTTTGAGAATCAAAACAATTGTAAATTAATTAAAAACGTAATAATTGTATTACCTCTTCACGGCGCTTAAGCCAACGTCCGCATGGGCTTTCTTCAAGAATTTCGCTTTCATCTTCCGAATCTTCTCCACTTTCTCTGGGCGATCTACTTAATTCTTGGTCAGTCGTGCTAGAGCGGCTTCCAGGCATTGCCAACTGTTCGACAAGAATGGTTTTATCCTAAACACATATTTTTGCAAATACGATCTGAAAAGAGGAGTCGTCGCTTTTAGTCTGCTGATTTCGTACACCACTTACTCCGAATGAACTGAACTGAAGCACACACAAAATATGCAAACAATAATGTTCACGCACTTTTATTTAAAGGTTATGCACTTTACATTTACTCGGTTTTCTCGCACGATCGTTGCATCAGGCGTAAATAAGGCGAATCATGAAAATCGAAGCTAAAACTTGTTCTGTCGTCCGACTGAGTTGAAAATCTATACGGGGAGTGCGTCAAAAATTAACTTGGATATATGAAGCAACTCCAAGAAGTTTCAAACGATTTCTAACTTGCCGGCCGATTTTCCAACAGCAGGAAAAACTTACTGGCACAATAATACGTCCGTCCTTGCGCGATATTAAGCACGTTTTCTTTTTTTCTCCGGAAACTTCCTCACTTTGACGGCAGGGCTTTACAGGCAGTTAGGCTGCTGAATAAATAGCAGATATATTCTTTTATCGCTTTTTTAATACGCCCTTTATGCTTTACTAACACATACAAAGGACGGCGACGCGACTTTTGTACAACGAATTGAAATCAGAATTACTCAACAATTGCATTAGATCGCACGGAAAGTGCACGGCGCTGATCGGCTTTTATGGGTCTTTTCCTAGCAATTATCTTGTGCAGTGAAACCAAAACATTGCGACAGTTTGCTGTTTTAATTATTTTGATTTACTCACAATATACCGAAATCTAATAATTCCAAGCGATCCAAGTTGACGGATTTTGACAAAAATTCGCCATATTGGACTTGTGTTGCCACTTCTTATCGTATTGAATATGCCTGATTTACAACGAAACGTAGACCTTACGCAGCCGAGGTAGCGGCATTTACAATGAAAATAGCTGGCTGCGTAAATCAAATGTAAGTCAGCGCGATTTTATTTTATAGCCTGTTTACACCGGCTATCGAAACAGTCTCAATTTAACGAAATCTTGGCTGTTCACACTAGAGTCACTGTATAACTGAGCTACTCGGTCCACCGAGTAGCTCAGTTATACAGTGACTCTAGTTCACACTAGGCCAACAAACTTTTATTGACATATGTTTGACATTTCCTTCTAATTAATTGCGTTCAACTCAATTTTGATTTCACTTGCAACCTAAAACTGTGTATTATCCCAGGAAAAAAATTGATTTTTTAATTATATATTATAATAAATAAAATAAGACATTGATTTCGTCATCTGATATTTCTGATGATGGTGAACAAATTGTAGAAATGTGTGCAAGACATGCCTACAAGTTTGAAAGCAAAAGCAGTGTTTGGAAAAAGTTTTGATCGGAATGATGTGAAATATTTTCCGTATCTGGAGCCATTCTAATTACACACACAAATCCTCTTCAGTCAATGAACAATACGTTTTGGGAACATTCCTTGCAAGTTAATGGTATATATTATTTCATGAAACATTTACCAATGAGTCCTCAAACGTTTGATGTATTATGCACTTATCTGCAGAGTATGGAGCAAAAAGAAACACATTATAGAGAAGCGATTCCTTTACGGATACGAGAACCGGTTTTCATGTACGCCTTGTGATCATCGGCAGAACATAAGGTCCTAGCTGACTTATTCGGATATGGAAAATCTACAGCGAGCCAAATTGTCAAAGAGTTTTGCAAAGAAGTATGGCGCGTCCTCGGGCCTAAATATTTAAATCAAATACCATTTTGCGGAACTAAATTGCAAAAAATATTGATGACTTTAGTGCTTGAGGTATAGTGTTTTGGTGCAATAGGATATCATGTTCACAAGTAATTGCGAGGTTTCTCCACCTGCAGCAAACTACTGGCACTAGTTGATCACAGATAAAATATGAATTTCTTCTCAAATTCTCAAATTGACTACTCGATTAATAATTCTTGGTTACAGATACATATTTTTGTACTTTAACATAGGTGCTCCTGGTCGATGTAACGACCCAAAGATATTCGGAAGATTATCTTTCTATAGATTCAATGTTCAAGGAGTTAAATCAGGAAGTACTGGGCGTTGCAGTGACTTCCTTTATAATTTCTTTTCGGCTCTCACCATATATACATAAACTATATACGTTTCGTCGCTGCTATCGAGAAGGAGAAAAATTACAATAAAGTACTACCAAAGTGCAGAAGAGTTACCGAAAACACGCCTTGGGGCACTTGAAAGGAAGATTTTGACGAATCAGTAGAGGCATTGAATCGCCTTTAAGTAATGCGACTTTGATAGTTAAAGCTTGTTGTACCTTACACAATTTCTTGAACGAAAAAAATAATAACATAAGACAGACTTGACTCAGACAAAGAACAATATGAGAGATCACCTCAAATATTGCAACCATAAAATAAAACTTATGTACAATGCAATCCTGCAGTGACTATAAATAGTGTCAGTATTTGCCAATTTCTATTGTAAGTTCCCATCCGACATTGGATTTATTTTGAATAAGAATAACTACGAGTTAAGGAAGTGTATGGAAATTTTTTTTAAATTTTTTTATTTCTCTGGATTATGAAGTGAATATAGTTTTCGGTTTATGGGAGCACCGTGATGGACAGCATAATTCCGACTTCTGGAGCACCAAACTTTCGGCTTGTACACGAAGTTCTTCGGCCTCTAATCTATTTTTTCCTTGGCTACTTTAATTTATCTTTCTGCTACTTCCACCATTGTCTTCATTGCCTCAATGAATTCTCTCTTTTCATTACCTTCTTTCTTCTGTTTTCTTCTAGATCAAGGGACGCTGACGACGTTGAAGATGTCATCTTACCATGTGTGTGTAGTGCAGCTAATTATTTTTGTTGATTTTATTTATTTATATTTAGATAAAATTAAATAAGTGCACTACTTAAAAATTTTATTAATACAAAATTTTATAAAATTTTTATTATTCTTAAATGAAGTTTGCTTTATTTTTAATTTCAACCACCCTGTGAGAATATTTAATATCAACTGCCATAAAAACAATTAATTCTATATTTTTCATTATATCGGTTCACTTGATTTAAATTAAAAACAAGTAAAGTATATTTCTGTCAGTGAAATTGTAAAGTATATTTGTAAGTGTAAGGTATATTTGCAAATGGAATTAATTGGTTGATTTCTTAAAATTCAACCAACTCGCCACACACCCCCTTCCTAGAGGAGGGCTAACGGTCCTTCTCGTTAAAATTAAACGAACCCGTTTGCGATCTGGTTCGCATCATGGATGGTTGGAGAGCAAAAGTCACGCGTTTTTTAGTTGATGCCTGATGTTGAGAAGAATCAAATGAAGGTTTGAGTCGATCAATTGAGACATTCTTTTCTTTACCATTAAAGGAAAGTGTAAAGAATTTGTCGTGTCGTTTTAAAACTTTGAAAGGTCCCTCATACGGTGGTTGAAGTGATTTCCTCACTTGATCCTGACGAACAAACACGTGTTCACAATCTTTAAGTGAATTAAAAACGAAAGTGTTAGTGGAAGTGTGAGCGGTAGGTAATTTGGGTTTCACCGAACGCATGAGCTGTCGAAGCCTCTGGACGTAGTCGCTAGGAGATATTACCTGTGATGTGCTAGAATCAGTGTGTAAAAGTTCGTACGGCAAACGTAAATTTTGGCCATAAACTAACTCAGCTGGAGTGGTATCAACATCTTGTCTAATGATTGAGCGAAGTCCGAGAAGAATGAACGGTAATTCGCGAGTCCATCCTTCTGATGTCTTGCACATTAGAGAACTTTTAAGGATTCGATGCCAACGCTCTAACATGCCATTGGCTTTGGGATTGTAAGCAGTAGTTCTGCTTTGTTTGAATCCCAAAACTTTGCCTAATTCCGAAAAAAGTAAAGCTTCGAATTGTGGTCCTTGGTCAGTTACAATCGTGACTGGAGTGCCGTAACGAGGAATATACTCTCTTACCAGTGTGTTAGCAACAGTTGCTGCTCGAATATCTATAATTGGATAAGCTTCAGGCCAACGTGTAAAGCGGTCAATGACCGTAAGACAATAAGTGAAGCCTTCCGAAGTCGGAAGAGGTCCAACCAAATCAATATGGATGTTAGCGAATTTTTCGATTACTGGTTCGAAATTGCCGAGAGGACTTTTAACGTGGCGAGAAATCTTGGCTTTTCCACAAGCTATGCATTCTCTGCACCAGATGTGTGAGTCTTTATTGATAGATGGCCAAACGAACTTTTTAACTAAAAGTTTAGTTGTTGCTTTAATACCTGGATGAGCTGTTCCATGAACCACATCGAAAATCTTCTTACGCATTGTTGAAGGTATGTAAGGCCGCAAAGTGTTTTGCGAGGCGTCACACCTAAGTTGCATTGAGGAATTTTCAATGTTAATAGGTAACATTTTCAGACTCGTTGATTTTTTGATTAAAGGTAACTCTTCGTCGGTCAGCTGAGCGTCAGCAATTTGAGAGTAATTTACTGATGCTGGAATGGAAATCTCGTCAATGCGAGATAATGCGTCGGCGACGACATTATCTGAACCGGATATATGTCGAATATCCGTCGTAAATTGACCGATGAAGTCCAGATGTCTTAACTGACGTGGGGAAGCTTTTTCAGCGTTTTGTTTGAAAGCAAAAATAAGCGGTTTGTGATCAGTAAAAAGTGTGAAAATTCTTTCTTCCAGCATGAACTTGAAATGCTTAATGGCAATATAAGCTGCCAAAAGCTTACGATCGTAGGCACTGTATTTTCGCTGTGCTACAGAAAGTTTCCGTAAAAAGAATGCCAATGGTTGTAAAGCATTTGAAATTTTTTGCTGTAACACAGCCCCGATGGCTGTATCTGAAGCGTCGACCACAAGCGAAAGTGCTGCTGAAGAAGAAGGATACGCTAGTGTAGCCGCCTGAGCTAATTGTTCCTTGCAGCAATTGAAAGCTTTAACAGACTCAGGATTCCATGGAATAATGGACTTATCACGTTTTTTCTTGCTACCTTCTGTGTACTTGTCTAAAATAGACTGAGATGTGGCTGCGTGAGGTATGAACCTTCGGTAAAAGTTAATCATACCGAGAAAACGCCTCAACTCGTGAATAGTAGCTGGTTGTGGGTAAGAGATAATAGCTTCGACATTAGGAGCCATTGGAAGAATTCCATTTGAGTTGATGGAATGACCCAAGAAATCCACTTGAGCTTTAGCAAAGTGGCATTTCGCTAAATTGACTACTAACCCGTACTTTTCTAGTTACTGAAAAAGTTTATCGAGATGAATGAAATGTTCTTCTACTGACTTTGAGGCGATCAAGATGACGTCAATGTAGACGAAACAAAAATCAAGATCCCTCAAAATCGAAAAAATATACCTTTGAAACGTCATTTGCATAAACTCATATGAACCAAAAGGTGTGGTAATAGCTGCTTTTGGAACGTCATCCTCGTTCAGAGGAATCTGATGATATGCACGTTCCAAATCAACTGTTGAGAAAATAGAACAACCATCAAGTTGTTGGGCAAAATCCTAAATGTGTGGTATTGGATATTTGTCCGGGACTGTTTGTGCATTAAGTGCCCGGTAATCCCCACAAGGTCTCCAACTTCCATCTTTCTTTCGAACCATGTGAAGTGGTGAAGCCCAAGGACTGTCTGATGGTCTGCAAATGCCACAGTCTACCATTTTGCCAAACTCGGCCTTCGCGATTGCTAAACGAGAAGGTAAGAGTCGTCGAGGTTTACAAAAGACTGGACGTCCTTCCGTAATGATGAAATGACGGACTACGTGCAATTTATTTGAATTTGTTCTATTTGTTTGAAAAATGTTCGGGTGTTGTGCAAGTAATGATTGAACTCGAGGATTCTCATGTGTGGCTGCTAAGACAGACAATACTGTAGAAGATCCTTTTAAAATTTGACCTATGGCTGAACTGACGTTAGTGAGAGGATCGATTAAACGCCGTTGTTTAAGATCCACGACCAGACCGAAATGATGAAGGAAATCCGCTCCTAAAATCGGTCGTTCAACGTCAGCAATAATAAAATTCCACTCAAAATTTCGTCTAAGTTTGAGTGAAATCGTAATTTTACGTGAACCAAAAGTAGGGATTTTAGTGCAGTTTGCAGCGGTCAGAATCAAGTTTGGATCAATAACGCGATGATCGAAATTATGTTTAGGAACTACCGAAATTTCCGCGCCGGTATCAATCAAAAAACGTAAGCCGGATGTTTTATCCGGTATAATAATGCGACTAGAGTTTGGACTCGTGTCAGATGTCGCCATTTCTAACACCCGAGTTAGTTTTTTTCTTTAGGAAATTTGCATGGCTCTTTACATTTAGTGGCCCTATATCCAAAACGTCTATGGTAAAAGCAAAAACCATCAGACGTTCGTGAACCGCTTTGTGAACGGTTACGCGATTTGGGTCGGCCATTGCGATTACCATTAAAAGACCGATCAAAGTTTCGACTTTGTCTTGTAATTTGTGCCAGTTCGCCAACCGTTGAAGTTAAAGCGGTAATTTGTTTTTGTAATGATTCAACTTCTGAATGCTGCACATTTGACGACTTACTAATCGAAGCACTTGCTAATTGCGGAAAACAAGAAGTGTCAGCAATTTTATCGGCGATTTCACTTAACTCGTCAAGTGAACCCGAGGACACTGTTAAAATGGCTTGAATTTGGGAAGGAAGTCGTTGTAGCCAGAACTTTTTAATAATGTTAGCAGGAAAGTTGTTTCCAGCGAGAGAACGGATTCGACCTAAAAGTTGAGATGGCTTTAAATCTCCTAGGTCGATTCCATTCATAAGTCGTCTCAAATTATGGTCCTCAGATTCTCCAAATCTATTAATCATGGCATCTTTAAAATATACGTATGAATTTTACGCTGGTATGCTGTCGATGATGTCCATCGACTGCTCGCATTCCGCTGCGCTTAACATGCTAAGCGCATGATTGAACTTAGTAAGTTCAGTTGTAATATTAGCTGCGGAAAATTGTGCATCCATGATGCGAAACCATGCAGCGGGGTTGGAAATCCAGAAAGGAAGTTTCTGAATTGCAACCGCGGCTAATTGCAAGTTACTAAATGAAGTCCGGGTAACTTCACCAGTTGATAATGACGATGTATCAATATTATTAACAGACATATTGTAAACTGTTGTTGTAAGAAATTGAAATCGAAAACACGAGAAAAAGAAACTTTTGTATGCGAAATCGAATAATATAAATTGAAAAATATAGAAGTATTTTACAATTGAAATGTAAAATATAATGATTAAATAAATACCGGAAATCCTCTTGCAATTTTTGTTGTTAGTTCAATTATTTCTGTTGTCTTTGGAATTGATGACGCTGTTGCTACTGCTGCATTTTGTTGAATTCATTAGGTATCGGCATAAGCATCATGATGTTGTGTTTAAAGTTGGAATCTTCGATTTCTTTACAAAACTCTTGAAGATGATCGTTTAATTCTTTAGGTATTTACAATAAATTTCTTGAAATTTCGGTACAATCAATGGAATTTTCCTCGCAGTCGGATATTGAAACTCGATTGATGTTGAAAATCGTTGTCGATTAATTTCTTCTTAAAAGGCGTGCGATCACGTCGGGGTCACCATTTGTAGTGCAGCTAATTATTTTTGTTGATCTTATTTATTTATATTTAGATAAAATTAAATAAATGCACTACTTAAAAATTGATTAACATTTTATTAATACAAAATTTTATAAAATTTTTATTATTCTTAAATGAAGTTTGCTTTGCTACCCGCAAGGGGGTAGTTGTAGTATGAGGTTTTACCAATTCCTGCAACTATCTTTGGAGTTAGCGACTCCACGGACCTGAGCTAACTATCCCCCTCTGGGATGGGGGCTGTAGAATTCACCCACAGCCAGTCCTGCTTGCCCTAAAAATGGCAAATGGACACTCACTGGATCATGGGCTTATCACCCGTGATCTTAAGACCTAAATGATACGAGAAACAGATACATCGCCTCGGATACGGACTGATTCTACGGTAACGACTTTTGGCATTCCTGGCAACAGCTTAAAGCCGATGCGCAGGATCGCGCCTTGTGGAAGAGAGTTGTTTCTGTCCTATGCCCCTATAGGAGGTCTTAACAGGAATTTGATTATTTTTAATTTCAACCACCCTGTGTGAATATTTAATATCAACTGCCATAAAAACAATTAATTCTATATTTTTCATTACATCGGTTCACTTGATTTAAATTAAAAACATATAAAGTATATTTCTGTCAGTGAAATTGTAAAGTATATTTGTAAGTGTAAGGTATATTTGCAAATGGAATTAATTGGTTGATTTCTTAAAATTCAACCAACTCTCCACATGTGTACGTATTTGATTTATTTCATTAGCTCTAAAAAAATATTAACAAACAACACAATGAAATAAATATAAATACCGAATAGCTTAACTTTCTTATAAAATATAGAAATAATAAAATACGGATTAACGATGCGACAGAAATCTACTCGCACAGAAGTGTCTGTATCAAATAAACTGTGAGTTGCGTTTCTGCTGCGTAAGTGGTATTTCTATTTTGCGTGACGCGGAGGAATATTTTCGAATTCCTTTGTTCGCATTATATGTATTAATTGAACATGCATCTGCACTCTTAGGTTTAAATTTTGATAAGCTTCATAATTTAAAAGTTACAGTGATCTGCATTTTAAAATAGACACTGTGTCAAATAAACTGTGAGCCACTGAATATCAGCAGAGAAAACAGTTAGAAATGCGGAAATTTCATCAACCAGTCTCAGTAGAGACCGAAGCCTCACATTTAAGACAACAAAACAGTATGAAATGCGAAAATTTTATCTAACTGTTTTAGCAGAGACCGAAACCTCACATTTAATACAAAAAAAAACACTGAATTTGAATGCTTTTAAGTTGTTTACGGTAAATCGTGTTTTTACAACAAGAGCGTACAAAAATGATACAGCTGGTCTTATGAAATTGAAAAAACCATGACATCATACCCACTGGAGTTAAAGAAGATGGCTGCTACGTAAGTTCTCCCCGGCTTTCAGTGCAGAAAGCCAGTTTAAAATTGACATTTGCGAAACGTCAATAAAGCGCGGTATTTATTTATCAGCTTAAGTTATTAAAAACCTATCAGAATTTCTTATTCTCGGTCCGATTGTAAACGTAAGAGTTAAAAAAAGCTCCGATTTCCGCAATAGAGTCTACTCTATGAAGAAAATAGAATAAAATACCGGGTTATAGAGAGTTTGACCCCTGTTTTTCCGTTAAATTCTGTTATTTTTCAACCAACTATGCACGGGATTTTTATTGTAGCCAGGTATATTATTATCGCTCGAATACACAAAGCACAAATTCAAACTACTAAAAATATTTTCTTTTCAGACGTTGCCACCACCAAAAACATGAACAAACTTTGTACCAAATACTTGGAGTAAAAAAAAATTGCACACCAAAGGAGATCAGAGATTCCTTTTTCAAATTATCAAAGAAGGTATGTTAGAAGCTGTATTATACAATCAATTGCTCCTACATATTTACAGCGTGAACAATTAAAATTTGTCAATATATTAAAGTCAGGAGCGTTCTAAATGTTTTTACAATGAAGGTTAAAAATAAAAATATTTAAGGGACTCGAATATTGTCCAACAATATTTTGTTGAGTGTTAGTCAATGTTTGGCAAATTTCCCGAGTTTATTGTTTCTTACAGTTGTTTTTAATTCACTGTGCATCACGAGCACGGCGAGTGGCACGGAATGGCTGACAAAGACATATTAGTTTTTGTTGGAGACGCTACTTGTCAAGGAGAATTGGATAGTCTAACGCAGGAGGCTAGGAATGTCGATAAAAAAGAGGATCGACGAGAAAATAGTTTAGTCAGTTTTTGGGAATTGTTTGTAATGACTGTTAGTTGTCACGTGTGATTAATTTAAAAATAAATAAAAAATAATTTATATGTTAATCCATAACATATTTGGCGACGAGGATTTGTTTTAAAATGGACCAAGCGATGCAAGATTTTTTTAAGCAGCAGCAAAATTGGATGCAGAGGCAATCGGAAATCTTGAATGCCGCGTTGGCTAAACTCACTTCAACTAGCTCAGCACCTACCGATGTACTTGAGACTCAGTCATCGGTGGAAAAGACAATGGAGTTTTTATCAAGAAGCATGAATGAGTTTAGCTATGATCCGGATAATGGCATTATTTTCGAGACGTGGTACGCTCGATATTCAGACCGTTTTGAAGAAGATGCCAAGCTATTATGACGCTGCAAAAGTTCGCTTGCTGATAAGAAAACTAGATTCGTTAGCTCATACAAGGTATGCAAATTATATTTTACCACAAGAGCCACGCGATCTCAGTTTCAAAGAGACAAAAGCTAAATTGAGTGAGATTTTCGGCAAACAGATGTCACTGTTCAACGCTCGCTATAACTGTCTTAAGTTGCAAAAGAAACACAGTGATGACTTCATTACATATGCTGGAATAGTGAACAAACACTGCGAAAATTTCAATTTAAAGAATCTTACTAACGCGCAATTTAAATGTCTGATATTTGTGTGTGGATTAAGTGCAAGCTTCGAAGCAGATATTCGCACGCGGCTTCTATCCAAAATCGAAACGGATTCCGAAGTGACTATTCATGCACTTACTGAAGAGGCAAATCGTTTGATGTCTTTGAAACATGACACTAAGATGATTGAGAAGCAGTCACCCGCGGTTCAATGGGTAAAAAAGAACGCCCATAATCATGAAAAGTACTCAAACGAACATCAGAGTCCGACAAAAAAACCATCACGCGCATGCTGGTTTTGTGGTGATATGCACTATGTTCGATTTTGTAAGTTTAAAACACACAAATGTACTCAATGCGGAAACATGGGACACAAAGAAGGTTTTTGCCAATCTTCCAAACCAAGAACCAGTACTGGGAATAACAAACCGAAGATTAACAAGTTTGTAAACAAACCAAAAACCAACAGCCTGTTTATGGTATCGAAGATAGACTACGAGAGACGCCGTAAGTTTGTCAACATCAGGATTAATTCTGTTCCTGTTCGATTGCAACTCGACACCGCTTCGGATATTTCCATCATTTCACGAACAACGTGGAAAACAATTGGCAGTCCAGCTCTTACTACGATTGACCAATCAGCAAGAAATGCATCCGGAGATATTTTTCAACTATCATTTTTGCTCAAATGTGAAATCGCTTTTGGCGAGAAGTCGTCATATGGCGAATGTTACGTTTCCGATACCAATCTGGACATTATGGGCATTGACTGGATCGAACAATTCGGGTTATGGGAAGTTCCGATAAGTTCAATTTGTAACAAAATCACGTCTGTTTCCAGTTACCCGTCTTCGTCAAGTGCTCAGAAGATTGTTAAAACATTAGAGCAGAAATATCCTGAAGTTTTTGAAACCACACTTGGTTTCTGCACAAAGTCGACCGCTGTACTTCATTTGAAAACTGGTGCTCAACCAGTTTTTCGACCAAAAAGAACGGTTTCCTACGCCGCTCTACCTATGGTGGAAAAAGAACTGCAGAGACTCGAAGATCAAGGAGTGTTAAGCAAAGTTGAATTTTCAGCATGGGCCGCACCCATCGTAGCAATTAAGAAGGCTAACGGGAGTATTCGCATCTGTGCGGATTTCTCAACCGGTCTCAATAATATGCTGGAGTCACACAACTATCCGCTTCCTGCTCCAGAGGACATTTTCGCTACATTAGCTGGTGGTAAATTTTTTTCAAAGATTGACTTAGCTGATGCGTATTTGCAAATACCAGTCGACGAAGCTTCACGCTCTCTACTTACAATCAACACTCACAAAGGACTATATCAGTACAACCGACTTTGTTTTGGTATAAAGTCAGCTCCAGGAATTTTCCAACAAATAATCGACACTATGTTAGCCGGAGTGACTGGCGCTGTTAGTTATTTGGACGATCTCATTATAGTAGCTAAAACAGAGAAAGAACATGAAGAGATCTTGTCGAAGGTTTTTCAACGTTTAAAAGAATGGGGACTCCGTGGCAAAGCAGAGAAGTGCGCATTATTTCTTCCTCGAATTAAATATCTAGGATTTATTATCGACCAAGAAGGAAGACGACCGGATCCTGAGAAGACTCAAGCCATCCAAAACATGCCACCGCCAACTGATATAACGACGTTACGTTCGTTTATCGGCATGATTAATTATTACGGACAGTTTGTACGACAAATGCGGGAACTTCGTTTTCCATTGGATAAACTTCTAAATAAAGACGCAAAGTGGAACTGGTCAGCAGAGTGTCAACGGTCATTCGAGAAAACCAAAGCAATTCTGAATTCTGATCTGTTACTTACACATTTTGATCCGCAATTTGAAGTGAAAGTAGCAGCAGATGCCTCGAACTATGGTCTCGGAGCGGTAATTTTACATCGTTATCCGGACACATCGGAAAAGGTCATCGCACACGCAGCGCGGGCTCTTTCACCCGCCGAAAAAAACTATAGCCAGATAGAAAAGGAAGCGTTAGCATTGATTTTTGCGGTAACCAAATTTCACAGGTTCCTGTATGGACGTAAGTTCACGTTATCAACGGACCATAAACCGTTGATATCAATTTTCGGAAGTAAGAAAGGAATTCCAACACATTCTGCTAACCGGCTACAACGTTGGGCGTTGATTCTTCTTTCTTACGACTTTATAATCGAACATATTGGTACCACCAAATTTGGTCATGCCGATGCGCTATCTCGATTATTGGTTCAACAACCAACGGAAGTTTCCGACACTGTCATCGCATCCACTTCCATGATTGACTCCGAAGTAAATCAAATCATCGTGGAAAATGTGCGTCGGCTTCCTGTCACGTTTTCGATGATCACTAAGGCAACATCCGTGGATGAATTACTGCAGAAGGTTTTACAATACATGCGATCATCTTGGCCTACATTGATCAACGAACCGAATCTGAAGATGCTATTCAATCGACGAGACTCGCTTGCCGAGTCAAAAGGCTGTATACTAATGTCGGATCGTATAGTAATTCCGGATACATTACAGATGGTTGTTCTCAAACAACTTCATTCCAGCCATCCTGGAATGAATCGAATGAAGGCTTTGGCTCGAAGCCATGTTTACTGGCCAAACATTGATCGACATATCGAAGATATGGTGAAGAAATGTTCGCGATGTGCTACCGCTGCCAAATCTCCAGTAAAGACTACGCTGTCATCCTGGCCGATACCGATTAAACCATGGTCCAGAATACACCTAGACTACGCCGGTCCATTCCAAAACTTAAACTTTTTGGTTATTGTGGATGCCTACAGCAAGTGGCCTGAAATTTTTATAATGCCATCTACTACCACGTCGGCAACGCTAAGCAAACTGGAAGAAGTTTTTGCTAGGTTTGGATTTCCGGAAATACTAGTTTCCGATAATGGAACACAATTTACATCACATCAATTCGAGGAATTTTGTACATTCAACGGAATTCAACACATTCGTTCACCGCCGTATCACCCTCAATCAAACGGTCAAGCGGAACGATTTGTGGATACTTTTAAGCGAGCTCTCTTAAAAGCAAAAGGGGAAGACATGACGGCTTCCGCGTTGCAACTCTTTTTAAGGTGTTATCGTACCACACCAAATGTAGCACTGCCAAATTCAGCAACACCTTCACAGCAGATGTTCGGCAGGAACATACGAACGTTGTTGGATTTGATTCATCCAACAGAATCAACAGTTCCGTTGCAACGAAATACAGAGATGGAACAAAACTTTAACGATCGACATAGCGCTGTTTCTCGTACCTATCAATTTAATGATACTGTCTATGTGAGGAACTACAAGAATAACAAGATATTGTGGGTACAAGCCACGATTCTGAAGCGCATTGGAACGGTCAAGTACAAGGTTCGAGTGAATGACCAAGTTTGGATTCGACACGCAAACCAAATTCGGCGCCGTCACTCAAATGCTACTGCACTGTCAATAGCAGAGCTTCCATTTGACATGTTGCTTGACACATTCGATGTTAAGCCTATCGCTAACAATCGCAATCCACCAATATTGGAAGAACCAGTCGTTATTAACGCAGACTCCGTAACGGAAGAACCTATACAACCAATATTGGGGCAACATCAATATCCGAAACGTACTCGTACAGCTCCTAGACGACTTCAACCAACCCACCACGGAAAAAGACATCCTTCAAGTTGAGACTCTTCACCAGATTTTTTTTAAAGGAGGGAGATGTTGGAGACGCTACTTGGCAAGGAGAATTGATAGTCTAACGCAGGAGGCTAGGAATGTCGATAAAAAAGAGGATCGACGAGAAAATAGTTTAGAGTTTTTGGGAATTGTTTGTAATGATTGTTAGTTGTCACGTGTGATTAATTTAAAAATAAATAAAAAATAATTTATATGTTAATCCATAACATATTTGGCGACGAGGATTTGTTTTAAAATGGACCAAGCGATACAAAATCTGGTGAAGAGTCTCAACTTGAAGGATGTCTTTTTCCGTGGTGGGTTGGTTGAAGTCGTCTAGGAGCTGTACGAGTACGTTTCGGATATTGATGTTGCCCCAATATTGGTTGTATAGGTTCTTCCGTTACGGAGTCTGCGTTAATAACGACTGGTTCTTCCAATATTGGTGGATTGCGATTGTTAGCGATAGGCTTAACATCGAATGTGTCAAGCAACATGTCCAATGGAAGCTCTGCTATTGACAGTGCAGTAGCATTTGAGTGACGGCGCCGAATTTGGTTTGCGTGTCGAATCCAAACTTGGTCATTCACTCGAACCTTGTACTTGACCGTTCCAATGCGCTTCAGAATCGTGGCTTGTACCCACAATATCTTGTTATTCTTGTAGTTCCTCACATAGACAGTATCATTAAATTGATAGGTACGAGAAACAGCGCTATGTCGATCGTTAAAGTTTTGTTCCATCTCTGTATTTCGTTGCAACGGAACTGTTGATTCTGTTGGATGCATCAAATCCAACAACGTTCGTATGTTCCTGCCGAACATCTGCTGTGAAAGTGTTGCTGAATTTGGCAGTGCTGCATTTGGTGTGGTACGATAACACCTTAAAAAGAGTTGCAACGCGGAAGCCGTCATGTCTTCCCCTTTTGCTTTTAAGAGAGCTCGCTTAAAAGTATCCACAAATCGTTCCACTTGACCGTTTGATTGAGGGTGATACGGCGGTGAACGAATGTGTTGAATTCCGTTGAATGTACAAAATTCCTCGAATTGATGTGATGTAAATTGTGTTCCATTATCGGAAACTAGTATTTCCGGAAATCCAAACCTAGCAAAAACTTCTTCCAGTTTGCTTAGCGTTGCCGACGTGGTAGTAGATGGCATTATAAAAATTTCAGGCCACTTGCTGTAGGCATCCACAATAACCAAAAAGTTTAAGTTTTGGAATGGACCGGCGTAGTCTAGGTGTATTCTGGACCATGGTTTAATCGGTATCGGCCAGGATGACAGCGTAGTCTTTACTGGAGATTTGCCAGCGGTAGCACATCGCGAACATTTCTTCACCATATCTTCGATATGTCGATCAATGTTTGGCCAGTAAACATGGCTTCGAGCCAAAGCCTTCATTCGATTCATTCCAGGATGGCTGGAATGAAGTTGTTTGAGAACAACCATCTGTAATGTATCCGGAATTACTATACGATCCAACATTAGTATACAGCCTTTTGACTCGGCAAGCGACTCTCGTCGATTGAATAGCATCTTCAGATTCGGTTCGTTGATCAATGTAGGCCAAGATGATCGCATGTATTGTAAAACCTTCTGCAGTAATTTATCCACGGATGTTGCCTTAGTGATCATCGAAAACGTGACAGGAAGCCGACGCACATTTTCCACGATGATTTGATTTATTTCGGAATCAATCATGGAAGTGGATGCTATGACAGTGTCGGAAACTTGCGTTGGTTGTTGAACCAATAATCGAGATAGCGCATCGGCATGACCAAATTTGGTGGTACCAATATGTTCGATTATAAAGTCGTAAGAAAGAAGAATCAACGCCCAACGTTGTAGCCGGTTAGCAGAATGTGTTGGAATTCCTTTCTTACTTCCGAAAATTGATATCAACGGTTTATGGTCCGTTGATAACGTGAACTTACGTCCATACAGGAACCTGTGAAATTTGGTTACCGCAAAAATCAATGCTAACGCTTCCTTTTCTATCTGGCTATAGTTTTTTTCGGCGGGTGAAAGAGCCCGCGCTGCGTGTGCGATGACCGTTTCCGATGTGTCCGGATAACGATGTAAAATTACCGCTCCGAGACCATAGTTCGAGGCATCTGCTGCTACTTTCACTTCAAATTGCGGATCAAAATGTGTAAGTAACAGATCAGAATTCAGAATTGCTTTGGTTTTCTCGAATGACCGTTGACACTCTGCTGACCAGTTCCACTTTGCGTCTTTATTTAGAAGTTTATCCAAAGGAAAACGAAGTTCCCGCATTTGTCGTACAAACTGTCCGTAATAATTAATCATGCCGATAAACGAACGTAACGTCGTTATATCAGTTGGTGGTGGCATGTTTTGGATGGCTTGAATCTTCTCAGGATCCGGTCGTCTTCCTTCTTGGTCGATAATAAATCCTAGATATTTAATTCGAGGAAGAAATAATGCGCACTTCTCTGCTTTGACACGGAGTCCCCATTCTTTTAAACGTTGAAAAACCTTCGACAAGATCTCTTCATGTTCTTTCTCTGTTTTAGCTACTATAATGAGATCGTCCAAATAACTAACAGCGCCAGTCACTCCGGCTAACATAGTGTCGATTGTTTGTTGGAAAATTCCTGGAGCTGACTTTATACCAAAACAAAGTCGGTTGTACTGATATAGTCCTTTGTGAGTGTTGATTGTAAGTAGAGAGCGTGAAGCTTCGTCGACTGGTATTTGCAAATACGCATCAGCTAAGTCAATCTTTGAAAAAAATTTACCACCAGCTAATGTAGCGAAAATGTCCTCTGGAGCAGGAAGCGGATAGTTGTGTGACTCCAGCATATTATTGAGACCGGTTGAGAAATCCGCACAGATGCGAATACTCCCGTTAGCCTTCTTAATTGCTACGATGGGTGCGGCCCATGCTGAAAATTCAACTTTGCTTAACACTCCTTGATCTTCGAGTCTCTGCAGTTCTTTTTCCACCATAGGTAGAGCGGCGTAGAAAACCGTTCTTTTTGGTCGAAAAACTGGTTGAGCACCAGTTTTCAAATGAAGTACAGCGGTCGACTTTGTGCAGAAACCAAGTGTGGTTTCAAAAACTTCAGGATATTTCTGCTCTAATGTTTTAACAATCTTCTGAGCACTTGACGAAGACGGGTAACTGGAAACAGACGTGATTTTGTTACAAATTGAACTTATCGGAACTTCCCATAACCCGAATTGTTCGATCCAGTCAATGCCTATAATGTCCAGATTGGTATCGGAAACGTAACATTCGCCATATGACGACTTCTCGCCAAAAGCGATTTCACATTTGAGCAAAAATGATAGTTGAAAAATATCTCCGGATGCATTTCTTGCTGATTGGTCAATCGTAGTAAGAGCTGGACTGCCAATTGTTTTCCACGTTGTTCGTGAAATGATGGAAATATCCGAAGCGGTGTCGAGTTGCAATCGAACAGGAACAGAATTAATCCTGATGTTGACAAACTTACGGCGTCTCTCGTAGTCTATCTTCGATACCATAAACAGGCTGTTGGTTTTTGGTTTGTTTACAAACTTGTTAATCTTCGGTTTGTTATTCCCAGTACTGGTTCTTGGTTTGGAAGATTGGCAAAAACCTTCTTTGTGTCCCATGTTTCCGCATTGAGTACATTTGTGTGTTTTAAACTTACAAAATCGAACATAGTGCATATCACCACAAAACCAGCATGCGCGTGATGGTTTTTTTGTCGGACTCTGATGTTCGTTTGAGTACTTTTCATGATTATGGGCGTTCTTTTTTACCCATTGAACCGCGGGTGACTGCTTCTCAATCATCTTAGTGTCATGTTTCAAAGACATCAAACGATTTGCCTCTTCAGTAAGTGCATGAATAGTCACTTCGGAATCCGTTTCGATTTTGGATAGAAACCGCGTGCGAATATCTGCTTCGAAGCTTGCACTTAATCCACACACAAATATCAGACATTTAAATTGCGCGTTAGTAAGATTCTTCAAATTAAAATTTTCGCAGTGTTTGTTCACTATTCCAGCATATGTAATGAAGTCATCACTGTGTTTCTTTTGCAACTTAAGACAGTTATAGCGAGCGTTGAACAGTGACATCTGTTTGCCGAAAATCTCACTCAATTTAGCTTTTGTCTCTTTGAAACTGAGATCGCGTGGCTCTTGTGGTAAAATATAATTTGCATACCTTGTATGAGCTAACGAATCTAGTTTTCTTATCAGCAAGCGAACTTTTGCAGCGTCATCTAATAGCTTGGCATCTTCTTCAAAACGGTCTGAATATCGAGCGTACCACGTCTCGAAAATAATGTCATTATCCGGATCATAGCTAAACTCATTCATGCTTCTTGATAAAAACTCCATTGTCTTTTCCACCGATGACTGAGTCTCAAGTACATCGGTAGGTGCTGAGCTAGTTGAAGTTAGTTTAGCCAACGCGGCATTCAAGATTTCCGATTGCCTCTGCATCCAATTTTGCTGCTGCTTAAAAAAAATCTTGCATCGCTTGGTCCATTTTAAAACAAATCCTCGTCGCCAAATATGTTATGGATTAACATATAAATTATTTTTTATTTACTTTTAAATTAATCACACGTGACAACGTTGCTTGACACATTCGATGTTAAGCCTATCGCTAACAATCGCAATCCACCAATATTGGAAGAATCAGTCGGTAAAAACGCAGACTCCGTAACGGAAGAACCTATACAACCAATATTGGGGCAACATCAATATCCGACACGTACTCGTACAGCTCCTAGACGACTTCAACCAACCCACCATGGAAAAAGACATCCTTCAAGTTGAGACTCTTTACCAGATTTTGTTTAAAGGAGGGAGATGTTGGAGACGCTACTTGTCAAGGAGAATTGGATAGTCTAACGCAGGAGGCTAGGAATGTCGATAAAAAAGAGGATCGACGAGAAAATAGTTTAGTCAGTTTTTGGGAATTGTTTGTAATGATTGTTAGTTGTCACGTGTGATTAATTTAAAAATAAATAAAAAATAATTTATATGTTAATCCATAACAGTTTTATAAAAAAGTTAAATGGGTTTGTATTTTTGAAAATATTCTCTAAACTAGCTTTTTTTTTATAGAATGACCTGTGTTATAGGCAATTTCGGCCTTTACGAGCAATGTACAAACACAGTCATGGAGAGAAGGAATGGGATTGGGAAGGTTGGGGAAGGGGAGTGAGAACGACCGTAGCGAGTGGAGAAGCTGGTATATTGCTCAGTTGTACTGGCTGCTTACTGACAAATATTTGCAGATGTTATGGGGGACTGAATGATAGAAAGCGAACAGAAACCATCTACTGAGTATCTAGGCCTTCTAGAAGTGGAACTGTTTCACTTTTACACCGTTTCCCCCATTTTATTGCGAATCATTTTTTATCATCAGTAGCAACTGAAAAATTTGCGCTTAAAAAAATCCCGTCTGGAGTGGGAATCGAACCCACGACCTATTGACTGAGAAGCAAGCACGGTGCCCACTACGCCACGCTAGTTCTCTAAGTGACGAATTTCGTGCTTATAATTCTTAAAAAATTATATTTGAATGGAATAGGTCTCGGTAGTGTGTTGTCTACCATGAAAATGTGCTAGAGCTAGCTGGAGTGACGTGCTGAAGCTGCTTGTCGAATTTATGTGGAGTGGGAATCGAACCCACGACCTATTGACTGAGAAGCAAGCACGGTGCCCACTACGCCACGTTAGTTCTCTAAGCGACGAATTTCGTGCTTATAATTCTTAAAAAATTATATTTGAATGGAATAGGTCTCGGTAGTGTGTTGTCTACCATGAAAATGTGCTAGAGCTAGCTGGAGTGACGTGCTGAAGCTGCTTGTCGAATTTATGTGTGTACTAGCGATCACCCGCGACTTTGTCTGCGTAATAATCTCAATATTAAGCAATTTTTGAGAATGTAGGTAGTAATACATTATAAAATCTGCTAAGTTTACTGGCTCTTTGAACACAATGCTTTCTATTTTGGAATCACAACCATAAATTATTAAGAATGAAACCATGATACTCGCATCTGTATGGACAGGCTCGTGATCAAGTCAATCCTTTTATTTGAGATCATATACGTATTGAAGAGTGTTAAAGACATGTGAATAGTTGTAGCTTGCGTTTATTAAAAAAAACCCAAATAAAATAACGTTAAGCTTAAAGACATAATGGGGCTGCGAGAAAATTGGTGCATTGGTTTTAGTGAAATTGTGCAGGTTGTATGGGAGGGTGTAGAAGGAGTGGGTGGATTAAAGTAATTTGTAATACGATATATCATATTTATGATGAAAACAATATATTTTAAATTTCAAATTATTCGCGTATTGCGTGGTTGCCAGATCTATAACAATATATTGGTGTCAGGTGTTTATTACATGCTGACATGTAAGCCTCCGCCACTGTTTCGTCTTTAAGCTTGTCGACATTGAATTTGCGTCGTTTTCGAATATTCACGACAAGGTATTCGGCATCGATACTTAGCTCTGACAGATAGTGATTAGAGTCACAATTCGCACCGCGGAGGGTTCGTACATCAAGTATGCTAGAAGCAGCCCTTTTCTCAATTAGAACGTGGTCTATTTGGTTGAAGGTGTGCCCACGTTCGTTTGTGAATACCGCGATGTGGGAAGCACGTAGAACTTACAATCATATTTTTGTTGCTTGCGAAATCAATAAGATGTTGGCCATTGTCGTTTGTCATGTCATGTAGACTGTGCTCTCCTGTTGTTCCTCTATGAGCCTCCTCCTTTCCGACTTTTGCATTAAAATCCCCTAAGAAAATTTTTAGGTCATTCGAGGTAGGGATGTTGCGAATATTTGCATTCGCATTCGCTTATGCGAATGATTCGCATCATTTTAAGCATTCGCATCATTTTAAGCATTCGCATCGACATTCGCATTCGTATCCAGCGATGCGAATGTTTTGGTCGATCCTCGAACGCGCAAGCAGGCATCACGTGTTCCATTCGATTAATAGAAAGCGTTTCTTTCTCGCTGCTTGCTTGGTTAGTTTGGCTTATTTTGTTTTAGTTGTTAGTCAGTTGTAAACGTCAATAAACAAGTAGTTTGTGAGTTTAGAATTGGCAGTTTTTTCCATGGCGCCGCGAAAGATCGAGACCACGCGAAATGCAATGTTTGTGAGAAAAGTTATTCCACAATTGGGCGCACTACCTCGGCGTTGCGAACCCATTTGAAAAACGTTCATCCCAAAGAATACGAAATGTTGACCCATACTGAATCGGAAGCTCAGGCTTCAAAACTGGATAAACCGCTAGACACTGCGCTAAAAGAGGTAACAAAACAATTATCTATTGAAGAAAGTCTAATGAAAAAGAAACAATGGGACACGAAACATCCATTATCGCAAAAAATCGACTGCCGAGTAAGTGAAATGATAGCATTACAAGACTTGCCATTTAACTTCATTGAAGGCGTAGGATTTCGAAGGCTGATGCAGTTAGTCGCGCCCCAATATACTGTTAAAGGTCGTAATTTTTTTACTGAGCATACCTGTGAAGTTTTGTACGTCAAAGTTGCTGAAAAAATCAAAGTTTTGTTAGCAGATTTCAAATACATGTCATTTACGACTGATATATGGTCGGAGCCAAGTGCGAATGTATCACTTCTTAGCCTAACCTGTCACGGCATAACGGCACACTTCAACCGCTTAAACGTTGTTTTGAAGTGCGAGGAATTCGAAGGCAGACACACTGGCGATGCTATTTCAAACAAATTTGAATCAATGCTGAGTGAATGGAATATTACTAAGGAGCAAGTACATTGCATGGTGAGAGATGAGGGCTCAAATATGAAGCGTGCTATGACATTGGTCAATTTTAACGATGTAGACTGTACTGCTCATAAGTTACAGACAAATATTAAGAATGGATTGAACTCTCAAAAGTTTCTAGTGAATATTATTCAAAAATGTAAGAGGATCGTCACTCATCATACGACTATCGCTCAACATCAATTAGACAAAATCCAAATCCAGATCAAATTCCACTAACTGTTATAGGAGATTGTTCAACGAGATGGAATAGCACGTTTTATATGTTCGAAAAGTGTGTAAAACTAAAAGATGCTTTGTGCTTGTATGGTAACGACAATAACATTTCCAACATATCACCCGAAGAGTGGAAAGCTATGGGGTACTGCGTAACAGTTCTTAAGCCATTTGAAGAAGCTACACGCAACTTGAGCAGCTCACACGCTTTAATTTCGTCCGTGATTCCGATTATTTACACATTGAAAAAAGGTCTCGATGACACAAAGCTACCTACTGAAGGCGACACCGTTGATAACATTATTATCAGCTTTATACAAGTTATCAAAACCGAAATAAACAACAAGTTTGACAACCTGGAGAATTATTCTTTGTTCACAATCTCCACATTTTTGGACCCACGATACAAGCATAAATTTTTCAGTGATATTGTGATAGATCAAGTCCACTCTGATATTACTGACTTGGCTCTAAGCCTTTGTAACCGTGATGGTGATAATAATCGGCGTTTAGATTCCGGCACTAAAAGGTTGAGTAGAATAACAAGCAACATTGATGAGCCTGCAACAAGTTCTGCTAAAAGTCTTATAAGCAACCTGGCAGAAATTCTAGATTCTTCAAGCGAAAACGAAAGCTCAGATGTAGAATTTGGAGACACTAAAAAATGTGAAATAAAAGCTCAATTGAAGGCCTATCTTAAAGAAAAACGAGTCTCTCTCGATGAAAACCCTCTCGACTGGTGGAAAACTAAATTAAAATACGACAAATTGACAGATCTGGCCCGCAAATATCTGAGCGCTCCACCAATTCCGAGTGAGCAATTATTCAGTGCAGCCGGCCTTATATACGAGCCCCTTAGAAATCGCCTGATGGGCGAAAAGGCAGCAAAATTCCTTTTTCTGAAATATAATATGCCTCTTTTGAATTTTGACTATTAGATATAATTACTGCATAAGTATAACACTGGGTTACTGTTCTAATATTTTTTCATATTTCTATTATAAGTAATAAAAATGATGACTTAAGCTGGTTAAAGTTTTTTTTTAATGTTATTCCCTATCCCAAACCCAAACATTCGCATTCGCACATTCGCATCCCGAAAATTCGCATTCGTGAAAATGTGAAAAATATGACATTCGTGACATCCCTAATTCGAGGGCAGTGAATCATAAGTTGAGTGGCATAGAATTCGTCTTTAGTTATATCGTCCTTGTCTTCAGTTGGTGCGTGGACGTTGATCAACCAAGTGTTGTAAAATTTAGTCTTTATTCGGATTGCACACAATCTTTCACTTACTGGTTTGAAACTCTTGACTTGCTGACTAAATTTTTTGTCAACGACAAAAGCGACTCCAAACTCTTTGCTTCCCGACAATTTTCCACTTGGATAGATTGTGTGTGATCTCATGTCCATGATGTCGTTACCGAGCTATTTCATTTCTTTTCGTTTGCGGGGTTGTTGCCGCTGAGTTCATCCGTTCCGAAGGTGTTCTTCAGGTTTCTGGACAGTGATTTTTTCTCCGGTGATGCGTGCAACCCCCGACCTGGAGGACCGGTCCTACTTATTTGTTACGCCCTAGTAGAAAAAGGGTGGGAGTTTTCAGCTAAATATGACATGCTGGAGTTCTCACAGCTATGTTGCGAGTCCAACTATGTCATACTTTTGTCTATTTCCTAAGACTCACTGGTGTTACTGGCCATTCAGGTTAACTCCATTCTCCCTTCTCCTTTCTCAACTGGGCTTGGGACCGTCTATGGCGGAGTTAAGTTCAATTCAACTACTCATAGATTATATAATAAAAATTATATGGAAAATCTATTCTTGTTTTTTTCTGTACGGCGCAAGGCGTGCAGAGAGACGGATTTTTTTTGCATATTTATGCTAATTTAGTCATGAAACGCGGAAAAACCAAATTTAATTTTTCATTTTTGTTCTGTGTCGATAACTTTATCTTATTATTAGAATAATAAAGTAATTACTACATGGTACATGGGTAGAGGTAACACATGTGGCTATCATGTTGGGTTTCAAAGCGTGAGTTAAAATTTCGTTTGACGACAGTACATTACTTCTGAATCATCTTAATCTAGTTATGTAGTTGGTTATGTGACCAGCCCAACTACATAGACACATGTTGCGTAACCTGAAGGTAAAGATATCATTCGAGATTTTTCGCCACACTAAAAAAATATTAAACAAACCTAAGAACATCCTAACACTTTTTTGATTTAGAGGTCTTAATCCTAAGACATTAGAGGATTTGGATTTTGAAATTATATACATATTGAAGAGCGTTAATGAAATATATAATATATGGTTGAAGCTTGTGTTAATTATAAATAAACCGCCAACAAGTCGGGCGAAACTTTAATATTCTCGGGACAAGTTGGGTATGTGTGGAAAGTCAATATGCAGGTTAGAGTGGTTAGGGAAGACTAAGTGAAAGGGGGTTCTTGGGCAGGGCAATTGTCAATTTAACACTTTGCGGAAACGTTCAAAAGCTCCAGTATATAATCAATATTTCGTTCGTTTATTTATGCAAGTTTGAGATTTTATGAGGGGATAATAAGAGTGGGTGGATGTTAATAGTTTTTTAATTGATTGCTTGAATTACGTCCAATATTCTCTGTATAGAATGTCAGTTTCATAGACGAAGTTGCATAGAATTTTCATAGGATTCGCTGTATTGTACATTCACGAAACCAAACATTTGTATGGGAAGGGGTAGAGGAGGTAAGGGAATCGTAAAATTTGTGATGCAATTTTATTTCCTTTCTCTTGTAGTGTGCTCGTACAAAATTTCAAGTTCGTAGCTTTTAATTTGTTGGTTATTAGTTGATTCACTGAAATAGGTCGAAATGATACTTTTGTATAGGAGGGGGTAGAAGGGTAAGCGCGATTGCAAAACTTTTAAAGTAATATCATTTCAATTATTTTTATAAGTTTTTGTGCAAAATTTGAAATTGATAGCTTTTAAGAGTTAGCTGATAACCGATTTCTTAAAAATGCGCGAAAAAATAATTTTGTATGGGAGGAGGTAGAAGAGGTAGGGGAATCGCAAAATTTGTGACGCAATTTTCTTTTCTTTCTCTTTTAAGGTGCTCGTACAAAATTTCAAGTTTGTAGCTTTTAATTTGTTGGTTAGCAGTTGTTTTATTGAAATTAGTCGAAATCATACTTTTGCATGGGAGGGGGTAGAACGGCAAGTGTGATGTCAAAAATGTTGACACAGTTCCATTTCAACTATTTTCAAATGATTTTGTGTAAAATTTCAAATTGATTGCTTTTACTAATTAGATGATAATTAATTTCTTAAAAATGGTCGAAAAAATAATTTTGTATGGGAGGGAGTAGAAGCTTTCAAGGTATTCGACCAGTTAATATTTCATTCTTTTAAAGATTTTTTTTAAATGCAGTTCGCAAATTTTCAAGTTGCTACCTTCAAACTTCATTCAAAAATTTTCAGTTTGTGTGGTTTTTTCATTGCACATGAAACATCTTATGCACAGTTGACCAGGGGGGTCGGTGCATAACAATTGTGGAATTTTTATTATTTTTTTGTGTGTACAACAAATAGATGTATCCACATAGAAAATTTCAATTTTGTATCTTTCACCAGAGCCCTTAAAAATCACTCAAAATTTTCGACATTTTTGGTTACCACCTCCCTCCCCGTACACCTCCCAACGTTACCAAATTTAAAAAATACCTAGCTCTACAATTTGACAAAATTTGAATTTTATATCTGCACTCAATTTTGAATTATAGCTGTTTGAAATTTTGGAAAGTGCATAATTTTTGAAATGCTCCCTATTTCCCCCCACTACTATTTTGTCCAAATGTTATATTTTTCTCGTATTTCTCTAGTATAGCTTAATATAGGTTCTAAGATTCAAATACATAGCTTAATAAATAGCCGAGATATTGATTTTCAAGTGTTTTTCCTTGCATCTCCCGTGACCTTCCCCCTTACAATAATTAGTTTCTATCTAAACTGATTCTAGTAGATCTATATGCCACCTTAATGATTTCAAAATATAAATTTTTTATGATAAGTAATTTCGAAGATATAATGATTTGAAAACAGAATTCGGCTGACAATTGGTTTTTAGCCACCCTTTTTGCACCCCAATGGATAAAAAAATTTAATTATTTTTAAAAGTTGTCCCACAAACCCCTCTATATGTATATTGTGTTTTAGCTTCCTAGCTGTTACCATGGTTGAGATATCTGAATACGTATTTTTCGGTTTAAGCGCTCCCCCCGCCTCCCCCTGAACCCGTGCACCACCCAAAATGGGTATCCGCCTGAGATCCGCACCTATCTACAATCCTCCCAAAAATGAACTTTCAATCTTGAAGGGTTTGGGAGTTAATGTGCGCTGAGCGTACACACCGGCGTACGGCGAACGGCGTACAGACAGACGGATTTTTTTTTTTGCATTTTTAGGCTAATTTAGTCATGAAACGCGAAAAAACAAAATTTCAGGGTAGCAAATTTTTTTTTTTTTCCAAGTCGATCACAATACTTTATTATAAAAATAATAAAGTAAAAATGATAATAATAATAAAATAACATAAACCTTACGAAATACTGTATTGGGAGTCGCAGAAGGTGTGACAGCATTGAACTAATTGTGAACCAAATTCAAAATCATTTAAAAATGTTTTGTACCAAATTTAAGCTTCAAAAATTGAATAGGTATTGAGAAAATAAGCGTTTTGCATTTATTGAAATTTTGCCATTTACAAATGAGAGCTGATGGAGGGTGTGGGGTTTTTTTTAATGATTTTTCAGAAACAACTATAATCATAATGTAATGCAATTGATATGTTTTAAATTGCAGATCAGTAACATTCATACTTTTCAATAAAATCGAATTTTCGATAAGTTGTGAAATTATGTCACATTGCATGGAGTGATGCCAATCGGTTATTTTTATCCGATATTAATAATAATGCCAATTAAGTATTTAGTGCAAAATTTGAGCTTGATGTGGAGGAGGTGGTGGAAGGAGTGGGGGAATTCAAATAATTTGTATACATATGGGATAAACATTATTATTATTTTATTATTATTATTGTGGTATAAAATTTGTTGGAATCTCCCCCCTCCTTCCACTTGCTCCAATATAAATTGCACTTTTTCATGAAATACTATAAACCAATTTTCTCAGTACGTATAATAATTTTCGAGCTGAATTTTGTACTAATTTTGAATGAATTTTGTACTAAATATTTAATTAGCATTAGTATTAAGATCGGGAAAAATGAACTGATTAGTTTCACTGCTTCTACCCCTTTCCATGCAATATGACAGAATTTCACAACTTCGCAAAAAATCGATTTTTTTTCCAAAAGTATGAATGTTACTGGTCTGAAATTTAAGATATGCCATTTTCATAATATTCATAGTTATTTCTGAAAAAAAATCACGAAAACTCATCCATTCGCTCTACCACCTTTCATACAAACTGCACAGTTTCACTAAATCTAATATACGCTCATTTTCTCAGTACCTATTAAGTTATTGATGCTTAAATATTGTGTAAAACGTTTTTATTGCTACTTTAGCATGATAAGAAAAAAATTATCTTAGCGCTGTCACCCACCGCAATTCTATTCTTGTTTTTATTATGATATGAAATAATTCAAAAAAATTTTTTTTTATTTCGGAATTTCAGAATCATCCCGATATGAAAGTAACAGGCAATACTCCTGCAGAAACAATTCAATATATAAAAATTATAGAAGCTTATAAAGTTCTTAATAAAAAAAGTTCAAGAGATAAGTATGATCTCGATCTTCAATCGTCAGAAGGAATGTCACGGAAAATTAATAACATGTACGAGTTTAAAAACCAGTATGTGCGGTAAGTATTAAGTTACATATTTGTATATTGCTCTTATTTTATCAGCATCCTTTGCCATCTTGTGTGCTTTTTCATTGTCAAGGGTGTCAATAAACTCTAAACATGATACGATTTTCTTGGTAGAAACAAGTAAAATGTCGTGCAACTCTGCATCACAGACCTTACAGAGCATTTTAAAGTACTTCACTCGAATAATAATTTAGGGGGGTTACTGACTTGACCGTTTTCCATACAGAATGCGGTACTATTTTCTCGGGAACGGCTTGACAGATTTTAATAATTTTTTGTACACTTATTACTTTAGTGAAACTAATGCTACGTAGTAGGCGATTTAAAAAATATTCAAAACTAAGTCATTGATAAGCTGAGAATGTTTAAAATTTTTTTATGTTGCTTAAAAAATATATATACAGGGTGGGCCAAATGCAAGTTTCTTTTTCAAAATGCTATAAAATGAACAAAATTAAATTTTTTTCCATGTATTATGGCTTGATTAGTAAGAGCAAACATTCCCATTAATGATGAAACACAACTTCGTTCAAGTGGCTGCCTCGGCTGGCTTCGCAGTAGCGCATTCTGTCTCTCCAATTTTCCAAGAACATGTCGATGGTTTCGGGCTGTAGCTCACGGATTGCTTGGATGATATTAACCTTAAGTGCTTGAACCGTTTCTGGATTGTTGGCAGAACATCGGTCCTTCACGGTTCAACAGAAAAAAAAGTCCAAAGGGGTCAAATCGCAGCTCCGAGACATCGCCAAGACGGCTGATAACACGATTTGGGAATTTGGTGCGTAAAAGATCGATTGTGGCATGGGCCGTGTGGCATAGCGCGCTATCGTGCATGAACTAGAGGTCGTCCAAATCCATGTCTTCAATTTCAGTAGAAAAAAGTCGGATAACATGGCTCTGTAACGTTCACCGTTGACCGAAACGTTGTTTGCAGCCTCATTTTCGAAGAAAAATGATCCAATGATGCCACCACTCCACAATCTGCACCAAACTGTCACTATGTATGTATTGGCTTCTCGACAATAACGTGCGGGTTTTCCGAGCGTCAGATGAGGCAATTTTGTTTGTTAACGTAGCCTCCGAGATGAAAGTGCGCCTCGTCAGAAAAGACGATTTTTCGCCCAAAATCGTTGTCCAATTCAAGCTGCTCTAAGGCCCAAACTGCAAAGCGATAACGAAGCGGATGGTCGTGCGCCTTCAATTGCTGAGACAATTGGACCTTGTAAGCGAATAATCCGAGATCTCTGTGCAGAATTCTTCTCAGGCTAGTGCGTGAAATGTTGAGCTGTTGAGATCGACGGCGAGTTGATGTTTATGGAGTGAGTCTCACACTCTCGGCTACAACAGCCACATTCACGTCTGCGCGCACCGTACGACGACGGGGACCATGAGTGTTGTCCACTAGCATGCCAGTCTCACGAACTTTTTGCACAAACTTTCGTACAGCAGGCGTGGTGGGTGCTTTATTTCGGCCAAAACTTCTTTTCAAAAAACACACTGTTTGGGCTACACAGCACTCACTTTGGAAATAAGTTTTCAATATTTCCCAACGTTGTTCAACTGTAAAGCGACTCAAATGAGTAGCGAAATCGTTCTGTGGAGGTATGATACTGACTATCTGTCAAAATTTCGAGCGGGAAACAGCTTTCAGTGTCAAAATTACCTATGATTTAAAAAGAAACCACTAGATGGCCCACCCTGTATATGTATAAAATTTATAACCAACTATTTGAAATTTCCTCTGTACTGTAGTTAGCTAGTACTGCTACCTATCGACCAAAAAAAAACCATACTGATAGCTGCTATCATTTTCAAGAAAAATGTATCGCTGTGGATAAAAATGTGCAAATAAAAACTTTTCAGGAGAGCAAAAAACTAACAGACTGGAAGTATGATTTACACCGATCTTCCTAACTTTGCTTTAATTTTTTGACCACTTTTATTCATCGGAAAAATCTACGGTTTATTTTATTTTGTGTTAAATTGAATGAAAAATGATAATCAGCACAAAAAAAAAATCTATTTTTTTTGTCATATTCAATTCAGTAACCCCCTTAAATACTGATTTTGTTTGTATTGATTTTCTTTATTTGTCAAAGTTTATAACTTGTGAAACATGATTTTACAAATGGTGTGCTATAGGATCGTCAAACTAAACGCTTCTGATATTTACACAAATAACTTTCATATTGCTACTATTAACATACTTCTTGATACTTTTTAGTTAGGTGAACATCCTTTGAAATTAACATTGTTATTTTTGAAAGAAAAGATTTCCGGATTCTATCATGACGTTTCGGTCCCTGCTGAGACCTTTACCAAATCTCAGCAGAGACCGAAACGTCACGAATAAGAAAGCGTAACAGTGTAGAATCCGGAAATGTTTTCTTTCAATTCGAAATGCGTGAAAACATTCGCCAAACCATTGTTATTTTTTTTAGTTTTTTATGAAAGTTGGATTGAAGGGATATAAAATTGGCTAGAATTAGGTAATATTATATTTAAATCTTATTAAAATACAAATTCGAACAACCCGAAAATTTCTATGGAGGCTTATTTATAAGTTGTGTGCTGCGGCTTTTCTCTGAATCAACTCTTCGGATCGCCTCTTAAAAATCGGATTGGTATATCTTCCACACTTTAAAAACTCGACATTCCTTACCTACTGTAATGAAATGTTATATCGGCGATAAAAAAATTTTTTTAAAAGTATTCATCATCTATCAGCATATTCGCGAAACTTATTTATTGAACCCTGAAAATATCAAATATATAACACATAAAAACTAAAATTGGAGTTCACGCCATTCGTAAAGTTGGTACGGGCAGTTATTATTCGGTATCTCATTTTTGCGCACAATCAACAACAACAACAATGCGAAATGCAAAAATCAAGATAGATGCTTGAGATGCCCATGCATAAATACTTAGCTTAATAATCGTAAAAAGTGAAGTGGACAGAGATTTTCTTGATGAGAACGATTATAGGAGCAGTTCACTTAAAATTGAACATATTTTCGTATAAGAACTTTTGGGATAGGCAGTTTCACGTGCCCATATGGAGCAGCTGCCTCTGTTGGCTAGTATGTATCTTGTGACTATCTTTTCTACGATCAAATACTTACTTATGTTACTTTTTGGCGTATGGGGCAATTTTTGTATGAGCTTTTACGTCACAAATTATTAATTTGTTAATTGCTCCATTTCCATAGCCAACGAACATTCGGCACTTCTTAACACATAAAAATGTTTTTATTTTTATACTGTACGACTTTGTTGTTTTTAATATCAATCAATCAATCGAATTCCTGTTAAGACCCCCTATAGGGGCATAGGACAGAAACAACTCTCTTCCACAAGGCGCGATCCTGAGCATCAGCCTTAAGCTGTTGCCAGGACTTGTTCATTCCTCTGGTCTCCTGCTTAACGGCTCGCTTCCATGTGTTACATGGTCGACCAACCCGACGTCTTCCTTGAGTATTATATTCCAGAGCCTGTTTGGCGATGTTTGGCTCTGGCTTCCTCAAAGTATGACCGATCCATTGCCACTTCCGCCTTTGAATCTCAATACCTATTTTAGTCTGGCCAGTTGTACTCCAAAGTTCTTCGTTGGAGATCACTTCTGTCCAGAATATTCCTAAAATGCTTCGCAGGCATTGGTTCACGAAAGTCAGTAGTTTCTTGGTAAGTCAAACGGTCACCTTCAATGTAGTACATATAACAACACAGATTTGACGCATGCGTCAAAAACTCGCAGCTTCGTGCGAAGGGAGATCTCTCTTAACCTCCAGAAAGGGGAAAGGATACCGAAGGTCTGTCGAGCTTTATTTAGACGATCCTCAATATCCCTTTCTGCTCCGCCGTCTATGCTGACAATGCTTCCAAGATAACAAAAATCTTGCACCTCTTCAACATCTTGTCTGTTAAGAACAATCGGTGGGCTTGCGTTCGAACCCATGTGCATGTACATGGTTTTACGCACATTTATTTTCAGTCCCGCCTTTTTGCAATTAGAATGCAACGAGCGAACATTTGCCTCTAAGTTCGAACGGTTATGTGGAAGCAAACACACATCATCAGCATAATCAAGATGACTTAAGATGTTAAATTGTCTCCATTGAAGACCTTTACCTTTTCCACCTTCCAGTGCAGGTTTCAATATAATTTGCCGCCTTGTGTGACACCCGTTTGCATAGGGAACCTCTCGGACAACTCTCCTCTATGCAAGACGCGACACCTTGTTTTTAATATATATATATATTTTTAGTTGTTTGTGCTGAATACCTTGCAGAATGTTTCTTTTTTATAATATTATACTGAATATATATTGCACTTTTTTTCATTTGTATATTATATCTGTATACTCTAGATGAAATCTGAGAATATTACAAGTTTGCTCTAAAGTTTGTAACGCTAAGAAATAAGGCTCGGAGAAAAAAAATCTCATAACCGGATGTCCGTCCGCCCCCCTTCTACCCCTTCCATGAACAATTTCGCAATTTGAAAATAAACGGATTTGCTCGAAAAGTATAAAAGATATTGGTCTGAAATTTGGAATATATTAATTTTATGATGATTTCAATCTACCGTATAAAAACTATGCGTGTCCTCCCCCTCTTCCAAAACTGTACTTTTTCATGAAATACTTTAAACGAATTTACTCAGTGCGTATAAAATTTAGCGAGCTGAAATTCGGCTCTAAATATTTATTTAGAATTATTAGTAAGACTAAAAAAAATTAGACGATTAGCTTCACCGCTTTTACCCTCTACAAAATGACACAATTTCGCAATTCGACGATAAATGGATTTACTCGAAAAATATAAAAGCTATTAATCTGAAATTTGGAATATTTTACTTTTATCAAGATTTCAATCTACCGTTTAAAACTTATTTGTGTCCTCCCTCTCCTTCTGTCCCCTACCATACAAAATGCACTTTTTCATGAAATGCTCTAAACAAATTTACTTAGTACGCATAAAATTTATAAAACTAACAGTAATAACTTATTTCGAATTAATAGTAAGACCAAAAAAATTGCAAGAATAACTTTACCCCTTCTATCCCATCCCATACAAAATGACGCAATTTTTCAATTCAATAATAAACGGATTTGCTCGAAAAGCATAAATGGTATTGACCTAAATTCGGAATTTATTACTTTTATTTTTATTTCAATCTACTATATAAAAATTATTTAAGTCCTCCCCTTTCTTCCGCCACCTCCCATACAAACTGTTTTTCATGAAATACTCTAAACCAATTTACTCAGTGCGTATAAAATTTATCGAGCTGAAATTGTGCACCAAATATTTATTTAGAATTGTTAGTAATGTCAAATGAAATTAGACTACTAGCTTTACCCCTTCTATTCCCTCCCATACAATCTGACACAGTGTCACAACCTTACAAAAAGTCGATTTTCCTGAAAAGTATGAATGCTACTCAACTACTATTTAAAACATATCAAAAGCATGATGTTTATAGTTATTTCTGAAGAAGTCGTTAAGAACTCCTCCTTCTACCACCTCCCATACAAACTACACAATTTCGCTAAATCCAATACACTAATTTTCTCAGTACCTATTAAATTTTTGAATCCTAAATTTTGTGTACAACATTCGGATAGTAACTCTAGCGTGATGAGAAAAAATTAGTTCAATGTAGTCAACCCCTGTACCACTTCCCATACAAAGTTTCTTGAGATAAAAAACAATCCCTTTCATCTAGAGGTAGGTTGAGGTAGAAAGCCTAAATGTTGTACACGTCGTTTTTGGCGAAAACGTAAACCAAAAGAGCTAATAATTTGAAATTTAGAATATATTATTCTTATCATCAATGTGATCTACGGTATACAAATTACTCTTCTTCCACGACCTCTCATACAAACTGCACTTTTCATAAACCAATTTTGTGTACGTACGTATAACATTTCTCACGCTCAAATTTTGTACTAAATACTTAATTTGCATTATTATTAATATCGGAAAAAATTAATCGATTAGCTTCTATCCCTTCCCATACAATGTGACACGATTTCACAACTTTACGAAAAATCTGGTTTCTTAAGAAGTAAGAATGCTACTGGTCTGTAATTTGAAAGATGTCAATTGCATAACGTTTATAGGAAAAAATCCTCTATCATTTTATACCACCTCCCATACAAATTACGTAATGTCGCTAAATCCAATACATTAATTTTCACTGAACTTATTAAATTGTTGAAGTTTAATTTTTGTATAAGACATTTCCGTAGCTACTCTAACATGATCTGAGAAAAAACAGTTTAATACTGTCACCTCTTCTGCCACTTCCCATACAAAGTTTCTCAAAAAAAAAAATTCTGTTTCATCTAAAGTATCGTATAATTGGGCTTTACGCGCCATCGTAGACCTGTTACGTTTTTTTTTATTTATTATTATTATTTCTTACATACATACATACATACATACATACAAATATTTCATTACTAAAATAACACTTCTCTCATTGCAGCCCAAAGCGGGCCTTGGTCCCCTGACCTTTAGGTTCCTTCACATTTTTTCATTATTTATTGTGGAAGGGTTATTAGCCTTTCGCAAAATCCGCTCTCTATGATTTTTTTTTATTTTCGTAGATTGAGGTGACTAAGGCATATTCAAGCAGGCTGCGTGTTGGAATAATACGCCGATTATGGATTTGAACTCACGTCCTTCGCATTGTAGACTAATATGCTACCCACTAGGCTGTACCTAGCTTTTACATTACGCTACTTTTTTTTTACAGAATGACCTGTGTTATAGGCAATTTCGGCCTTTATTTTTAATGCACAAACACAGTCATGGCTTGACCACGGATCGCGAGCGACACCTTTTGCAGAGGTTGCGAGAAAGTCGAAGAATCTATGGAACATTATCTTTGTCACTGTGCGCAAATCTCCAAGTCGTCTCCTTTGTTTAGGCTCTAGATTCTTCTCAGAACTAGAAGACCTCAGAGGCGTCAAACATTCAAGCCTACTAGAGACCATCTCATAATGAATAGGGGGACTACAATGAGCCCAACTAGATGGTCCCAGTGCATTGTGGCTCTACGAAACCAACCTCCTACAACCTAAACCTACATTACACTACTACTTGCAATTGCCCATATCTTGAAGTTTTTACCCCATGTGTATAGAACAACAAACTTGTTCGCAAAAGTGGATATGGAGCAATATGGAACTATTCGCCTTGAACGAAAATTGAAATAACTGCGAAAACTGGTATAAATTTTCCCCTAACCTTTTTTTCAAAAACTAAAAAAAAAAAAAATTAATCGCATATATATTTTTATTGACCTTTAAACTTTGAAGTCGTTTTTCTCGAAATGAATTTGATGGCGTGTGGAGCAGATTAGATCTTAGCCGACGATTTCTCAAAATATAAGTTTATATCGAATTAAAAATTTCTCAAATTTTCAAAACAGCTTATTTCTTTTTATTGCTTTCTGTATTACTTTCGAAATCAGAATTCCTCAGACAATTGTAATTAACTATTTTCATTCACTGGGGCGTGTCAACAGGGAGGGGTTGCCCTGTCAGGTTTTCAGTCTGGCAGTCTAGCACCTACAGACTTGCGATTTTATTTATTAAATTCTTTGAAAAATGAAAGTAATAAAAAAACTTTCTGATCCAAATAATATTACACGCTAAACCTCCGAAAAAGGGTTTAAGGGTTACCCATATAAAAAAACTGTCAACTTTAAGTGGATGACCGCATTATTTATTTATCGCCTACTATAATAAATTTACAGGCTACAGAGAACTTAAAATTGAGAAATAAAAAGTAATTCAAAACTATAAATGAAGTGTGCTAGAGCAATATTTCTATTTAAGTAAAGTAAACTTTGTCACCAAAAGAATTCAATAACAGCACACATCTATTGGCGAGGCGTCATATAATAGTTACGGGAAGCAATTACTTTTTAAAATATTGGTTTTTTACGCTTCATACAATTAAGTAACATGTTTAATATACAATATTACCGAAACCTTTCCCGTCAGCTGCTAATAACATTTGTATACTGTCCTTTATTTTATAATTTTTATTCCATTTTTCAATCAATTTTTTTTGTATGAATTTTTTTTTCAAATTTATTAGACTTCTTAGAAGTAATAAGCAAAAAAAAAATTACAACAGCGTTAAAAAAATCTGTTTACAACAAAGTATACTAAGTATACTCGGCAGTTAAGCTAAAAGCAAATCTAATAATTCAAGATTTTAATACAAATAAAAAAAAATTAAACGCATTCACCCTAATACTACATAGCAGCCTAAAGCGTTCAAATTCTTAAATTAATGGACAATACAATCCTCTACCAACACATGGTCTTACATCGACTAGGCTGCTAACGGACTGAAGAAATCTTACAGCGATATTTTTCTTTGATAGGCCCTTCAACCTTCATTTGCCAAATATAAACTTCAAAAATGTTAAAAAGTTAACATAGGTTTTATTTTGAACTTCCCATACAAAATGACACAATTTGACAATAAATGGATTTACTCGAAAAGTATAAAAGTTATTAGTCTGAATTTTGGGATATATTACTTTCATAATGATTTAAATCTACAGTAGAAAAAATATTTGCGTCCTCCCTCTCCTTCTACCCCCTACCATACAGACTACACTTTTTCATGAAATGCTCTAAGACGATTTTCTCAGAACATATAAAATTTATCGAGCTCTTATTTTGTAATAACTACTTAATTAGTATTATCACTAAGATCAAAAAAAAATATTTGATTAGCTTCATTGCTTCTACCACCTCCCATACAATATGACACAGTTTCACAACTTCACAAAAAATCTATTTTCTTGAAAAGTATGAATGGTACTAGTCTGAAATTAAAGGGTTGTCAATTTTATAATATTCCTAATTAGTTCTGAAAAAATCACTAAAATCCCCCCACTCTTTCTACCACCTCCCATACAAACTGCACATTTTCATTAAATCACTAATTTTTTTAGTTCCCATTCAATTTTTGGAGTAAACATCTTGTATAAAACATTTTTATAGCTACTTTAGCATGATGGGGAACAAATTAGTTCAATGCTATCATCCCTTCTAACATTCCCCTTACAAAATTTCTAGAGATCACAATAAGCTGAATAGGATCAATAAGCTCGAAGTTAAAAATTCAACCGATTCGTTTGCTTATTTTGTTACGGGAGCTCCTCCAAACTCGGATGCATCGTGGCTATGCAATACCCTTTCGGACCAATTTGCGATAAAAGGCTGTAAGTGTGAGAAGTTACCGTCCCGCAGAGTTAGTGGGACTACAGCGAAACAGACAAATTTTAAACTTTATATGCCCATGCAATATGACTGGCTTTTCTTCACCACGAAATCTGATGTCTTCATATGGAACAACATACAAATCCGACACTGGAAGTCAAATTTAAAATATAATAAGTATACCACTAACAACCACAATATTAGCTATAATAGTAAAAACAATAACAAAACTAAAAATATTAATATAAATAGTAATAAAAATAACAATAAAAATTATAGGAACAATATGAGTACGAATAAGAAAAAAACTTTTCCCAATTCTGTGCACCATAAAACCAACACTAACACCATTACTACAGCTACAACTAATCGCGTTAACACCAGTTTATCTCATTCCATTAACGTTCCTATTTTAAATCCATTACCTAATTCTAATCTAGGCCCAGTTCCTATTTCGAGTTTAGCCGCAACTCCTACTTCGAATTCTATCATAGTTCCGGGTCCTTACAAAAATTTCGTGCAAGGCGAGACAATCAATCCCTACCCTTCGTCATCAGTATCATGTGTTGAAGATAAAAATGAAAATTTATCTTGCTCAAATCTTGATACTGCAGTCGTTGGTCACAATAACCCCCCTTTCCTCGACCCACTTGTTCCCCCGGTTGTAAAGCTATCAAAGAATTCGGCAAGTTCCGAGGAGAACAGATATTTATTATCACGGTTGAGAGAGCATAGAATATTTGAAAATGTGCGGCTGTATCTTGCTTATATGCACAATAAATCTGACTCGACCTGTATAAATGGCAAAACAAAAACCAGTCTGATACTATCCATTCAACAGGAAGGACTTCCAACGGATCTAGAAGCTTTACGACGGCTCTATACACGCTTCCACGAGCAGTTCAATCTTTCTCCTGATCAAGCCCATAAAGATCTCTCCCATGTTTCCTCGAAGCATATATCTGATATGCAAAAAAGACGTGAAAATCATAATCGGTTTTTTCGTTCCTAATTCTAAAAATAACATACGAATTTTCTACCACAACGGAGGTGGCATCTGAGGGAAGATAAATAATCTCTTCATTGATGCGAAATCATGTCACTTTAATGTCATTATTATAACGGAAACTGGCCTAAGTGACTCCTTCAAAAATGAAGAAATACTGGACAATAGCTGGACCGTATACAGAAATGATAGGAATTACAGCGCAACAGGTCTGTCAAAAGGAGGGGTGTCCTAATTGCAGTTCACAAATTTTTTATCTAGTGAGATTGTAGACACAACACCAACAACACCTTTTGAACATAAATTTATCAGAATCAAACTGATAAATAGATATGTTTACATCGGTGTTGTATATATCTTGCCTAACTCTGAAGACTACAAATACCACGACATTCTTGAAATTTTTCATAGTGTTAATTGTTCCTTAGCAGAGAATGATAATATCTTCCTTCTCGGCGATTTTAATCGCCCAAATATCTCTTTTCAGACAAATCATTCCGATAACACTATTATACCGGGGAACCTTATGTCTGATATTGACACCACTATTATCGACACACTATATAATAACGACTTACATCAGGTAGTGAATTTTCCCAATAAAAATGGGAGATGGCTTGATATGATCTTTACCGACGCATATGATGAAGTGTTTGTTAGCCCTGCCTCTGACGCGGAGAATCTTTTCTCTAATACACAACATCACTCTGCTATCATAGTAGAACTACCATGCAACAACACTAATTTTGTTCACTCTTACAATAATAATATTGTATTTGACTTCCGTAATGCTGATTTCAATTGCATTAATAACGAACGTCACGACAGACTGGACATCCCTTTTCTCATGTAATGATCTTGACAATGCCATAACATCGTTCTATGATGTGATCTTGGCGATAATTATGTCCCTGTAATAAAACAAAAAGACAAAGTTTCAGAACCCTGGTTAGATAAAAACCTTCGATCACTGCGGAATAGAAGAAATAAACTATTTAAGAAACTTAAGAAAACGGGCGCGATTACTCCCAACATTTCGGTTCCTACACTTGTTGACAATATCTCATTGTCTATTGAGGAGGTGCTCTATGCCCTCCAAACTATTGATATCAAAAAAGGTCCAGGTCCTGATCTTATTCCTCTGTAGCAGTATCGACACTTAGTTTTAATTCAGTTAAGAAATCGGATTACTACATAAAAATCCTAACGTGATTTTACTTAGTTCTGATCTTATTAAAAAATTATAAATTGTACGACAGTAAGATAAGCAAGTCATGATCTTAAAAAAAGATATCAAAATAAAAAATAAAAAATATTATGAAATTTAATTTTAATTTAATTTAAAAATATTCAATGAAATAATTATAATATTGTTCTGGTTATTTAAAATGTTATTTAAATAAAGTGTTAAAAAATAAATAAGATATTAATTAACTGGTGCAATAATTGGTGACCCCTGTGAAGTTCTAAAACAACGAAATTCGCTCCTATCCGTTGCATCAAGCGGAAAATGTAGAAAATCCGTGAGATATTCGTTCTGAGCTGTCGAAGAACAAATTTTTCGATCATCACAATACAGAAAAGAAATTTTCTGCATCATAGAACAATCAAGAACGGCCGACGTGGCATCATACATATTTTTCTCTGATGTGGATATGTTGTTAAGAAGAAACCTGCGACCAGGAAACTAGCGGCATATTCGAATCAAGATTAATTCAGAAGAGGAATTAGCTGGCATACGCAGCATCATTAATCTTAAAAACTCTTAAAGCAAGAAGCAAGAGGTAACGTGTATTCAATCCAATTTAGTTTACAATGACATACAATTTGCATATTTAATTTTAAAGAAATGAAAAAAATTTTTAAATATTTGCTAATTAAAAAAACTTATTTTTTTTTTATATCATCTCAATTACTTAATTGTAAATACTGTAATTGATATTTTTTTTTTGTGTGTGACTTGACGGTGTATATTCGAGTGTAAAATGACTGACACAGATCAGAATAACGAAATTAAAACTGGAAACCATTCCGATAGTGCTACATTTCCGGTATTTCAGAAAATAGAGTCGGTAACAGCAATTCGGTTACCGTTGTTTTGGGTAAATTCTCCAAACTCTTGGTTTGTACAAGCGGAAGCACAATTTAAATTGGGTAGAATTACAAGTGATTCTACTAAGTATTATCATATTATTGCTGCATTGCCGCAGGATATAGTAGAGTCCATTTTGGATTTTATTCAAAATCCACCTTTATCTGATTTGTATCCACAATTAAAGAAAATCCTTATTGAACGCCATTCAGTAAGCGAAGAACGTAGGATTGAGCAACTTCTTTCGAATGAGGAAATGGGTGATAGAAAACCCTCGGAATTTTTCAGATATCTACAACAATTGGCAGGTACATCAGGTACTATTGGGAGTAGTCTTGTTAAAAAACTTTGGCTTAGACGGTTACCCCATTTAATTAATATATCGTTAATTCCTCAAGGTGATAACGACATATCTGATTTGACTTCATTGGCTGATAAGCTTTGGGAAGTCTTACCAAAGCAATATAATTTATCAATTATTGATAATAAAATGTCGCAAAACTTTTCATCTTTTGAAAACAAAAATCATTCAGTAACTGATCCTACAATTAGTGACCTCAAAGATGAAATTAATTCCTTAAAATCCATGGTTTCGAAATTGCTCTCGAAAGAAAAACAATATCAACGTTTTCCCAAGCGAAGTAGATCTAGCAGTCGAAATCGTACTCAAAATGTTGAGCGAAAATGTTGGTATCATCACAAATTCGGAAATAAAGCCACAAAATGTGTTGCTCCTTGTTCCGAAAATTTGAATCGTACACCAACTCCATCAACTAACTTAAATTTTTAATGGATCCTACTGTTCAAGCGGCGACTAGTAGGAATAATTATTATTCTGGCCGCCTTTTTGTTAAGGATTATATAAACAATTTGAATTTTTTAGTTGATACAGGTGCTGATATATCAGTAATTCCTGTAAACATTTTTAAAAGTTATAAAAAGACTTCGCATTTAGTCCTATCCGCAGCTAATGATTCATCGATAACAACGTACGGAACTAAACTTTTAGAAATTAATTTAGGAGTACGTAGGAGGTTTCTGCATGTATTTACTATTGCATCTGTCAATAGACCTATACTTGGTGCCGATTTTTTATCCAAATATGAATTGTTAGTGGATTTAAAAAATAAAAAACTAGTTGATTCGAAGACTAAATTGTTTGTAAATGCTATTTCTGCATTTGTTGACACACCCACTCCTAAGTTTAGTACAATCAACAATGAGTTTGGCAATATATTGGGACAATACCCAACATTAACACAAACTCCCGATTTCAATCAACCTGTTATGCACAGCATAGTTCATAATATTATGACTCAAGGTCAATTACCTTTCTCCAAACCACGTCGATTGGACCCTAAAAAGCACAAAGCTGCTTTAGTGGAATTTCAACATATGGTAGATCTTGGAATTTGTCGTCCATCATCCTCTTCAGTATCATCTCCTCTGCATTTGGTAGCTAAGAAAAACACTGAAGATTGGCGACCATGTGGGGATTATCGGCAACTCAATGCCGCAACGATACCAGACAGGTATCCAATACCTCACATACAAAATTTTTCATTTCAACTACATAATTGTAAAATTTTTTCGAAAATCGACCTTGTGCGTGCGTATCATCACATTCCAGTCGCGCCAGAAGATGTATACAAAACAGCCATAACAACCCCTTTTGGATTGTACGAATTCGTTCGTATGCCGTTCGGTTTACGAAACGCAGCTCAATCATTTCAGCGTTTTATGAATGAAATTGTTAAAGGCCTTGATTTCGTATTTGTTTACATTGATGATATTCTGATTGCAAGTAAAAACAAAGAAGAACATTGTGAACATCTACACATGGTATTTCAACGTATTAAACACTATGGTTTACGAATAAAGACGAGCAAATGTGTTTTAGGTTCCACTTCTTTGGACTTTTTAAGTCATAATATCACAAAAGACGGAATTTCACCGTCCAAAGATCGGGTAGAAGCTATTAACAACTTAGCAATTCCGACATCTATTAAACAAATACAACAATTTATTGGCATGGTGAATTATTACCATCGATTTCTACCAAAATTAGCAGAAATGTTAGCACCTATCCATGCACACTTGACAAAATTACTGCAATCTAAAAGTAAAAAGATAGTTGAGTGGCCAGATATATGTACGGAATCTTTTTCGAAAATTAAAAAAGCACTTTGTGAAGTAACTTTACTATCTCATCCGATAGACAACTCACAACTTACTCTTACAACAGATGCTTCAAACATAGCTGTAGGAGCGGTACTTCAACAAATAAATAATGGAGTATTAGAACCATTAGCTTTCTTTTCCAAAAAGTTAACTTCGGCCGAACAAAAATATTCCGCGTTCGACCGAGAATTATTAGCAATATTTTTGTCAATTAAACATTTTCGATATTTCTTGGAGGGCAGAGATTTCAGTGTTTACACGGATCAAAAACCCCTCACAAGAGCGTTATCATCAAAAACTGAACGTAGTCCTCGTCAAACGCGTCAATTGGAATTCATTTCCCAATTTACAAATAAAATTATTCATATATCTGGGAAGAATAATGTAGTAGCAGATACCCTTTCACGGTCTTTTAAAGACGTAGACACTCTATCGATTTCTTCTGATATCGATCAGGTAATGCGATTACAAGAAAAAGATGAAGAACTTAAAACTCTGTTAACTAAATCCGAGAATACTAGTTCGAAATTTAAATTGAAATTACTAGAATACCCATTATTGAATAATAAACTATGGTGCGAAATTAGTACAAATAAAACTAGGTTGTACATTCCAGAAGAATTGAGACGACAAATATTCGATTCAATTCACAATCTGTCTCATCCAGGTATTCGTGCTACTAGAAAATTAATAAGTTCTCAGTACTTCTGGCCCAATCTGAACAAACAAGTGAATCAGTGGTCAAAATCATGCATTTCATGTCAAAAATCAAAAGTACATAGGCATATAAAATCTGAACTCGGACATTTCAATACGCCTACTAAAAGATTTGACCACATTCATATTGATTTAGTAGGACCACTTCCGTCATCTAATAATAATAACTACATTCTCACAGTGATAGACAGGTTTACCCGATGGCCGGAGGCATATCCTCTCAAAGATATGAGCACAATTTCAGTCGCTAAGACATTCGTTCATCAATATATTTCACGATTTGGAATCCCTAAATTGATTACCACTGATCGTGGCAGCCAATTCGAATCGAAGCTCTTTGCAGAAGTAAACAAAATTCTTGGTTGTACCCGTATTCGCACGACTGCATACCACCCACAAGCAAATGGTATGGTAGAGCGATTTCATCGTACTTTAAAAGCGTCATTAATGGCGCGCAACAACACCATAAATTGGAGTGATGAGCTACCATTAATTCTATTAGGACTTCGTACCACATCTAAAGATGATTTGAGGTGCAGTCCTGCAGAATTAGTCTACGGAGAAACATTACGCGTTCCCGGAGATTTCTCATTACCAAGTACACATTCAGATGAACCACTTTCAAGCGATTTTGCAAAGCAGTTAAAAACTCAAATGCAAAATATTCAACCAACACAACCCAGGAGTACAATTAAAACTAATGTTTATCTCCCTAGTTCTCTTGAGAACACAGAATCTGTTTTTGTTCGTACAGACAAAGTCAAAACAGCGTTAGTTCAACCTTATGAAGGTCCATACAAAATAATAAGAAAATTAAAAAAATTTTTTATTGTGGATATAAATGGAAAAAATAAATCAATTAGTATTGACAGGTTAAAGCCGGCATATAGTAGTAATGATACCATGTCTCTTGATTGTTACAAACCAAGAAGGGTTTCTTTTGAAATAAAGTAACGCTATGCTGGAGGGGGAGTGATGTAGCAGTATCGACACTTAGTTTTAATTCAGTTAAGAAATCGGATTACTACATAAAAATCCTAACGTGATTTTACTTAGTTCTGATCTTATTAAAAAATTATAAATTGTACGACAGTAAGATAAGCAAGTCATGATCTTAAAAAAAGATATCAAAATAAAAAATAAAAATTATTATGAAATTTAATTTTAATTTAATTTAAAAATATTCAATGAAATAATTATAATATTGTTCTGGTTATTTAAAATGTTATTTAAATAAAGTGTTAAAAAATAAATAAGATATTAATTAACTGGTGCAATACCTCCCCTATTTTTATCAAAGTGTGCCCATCAACTTTTAACACCTTTACATTTTCTCTTCAACAAGTCACTGTCATTAGAAACTTTCCCCTCTGCTTGGAAATCGTCGCATCTCACACCCATCCACAAGACAAACGAAAAGTTGAGAACTACAGAGGCATAGCAATTTTATCAGCTATACCGAAATTATTCGAAAAAATTATGTGCGATAAATTGACCAATATGATCAATCCTATTCTTAATGACGAGCAGCATGGCTTTAGAAAAGGTCGCTCGACCACAACGAATCTCATGATTCTTGTATCTGATACGCTCTGCGCACTTGAAAGTGGGCATCAAATCGACACAATATACACCGACTTTAGCAAAGCGTTCGACCGAGTTGATCACAATGTCCTGATTTTAAAGTTGAAAAAAATTGGTGTGACAGGATCCTTACTTGACTGGCTTAAATCCTATCTTAGTGATAGAACTCAATTTGTTAAGTTTCAACGTTTTATTTCCAAGGAAATATTAGTGTCCTCTGGGGTATCCCAAGGAAGTCACTTGGAACCTCTCTTATTTAATGTTTTCATCTCAGATCTATCAGAAGTTTTGGATAATGTTTCACATCTGATGCACGCTGATGATCTAAAAATATATCATGCCATAACCTCACCGCAGATGCCGAATTCCTGCAATCCAAGCTTATTGCGCTAGATAATTGGTGTAGTCAGAACAAATTAGAGCTTAATGTCAGTAAATGCCACGTGATAAGCTTCTCTCGTAAATCATCCTCATATCACCATGACTATATCCTAAGTGGAACTCAACTACACCGTGTTGATCAAATTGAGGACCTCGGCTTATTACTGGACAATAAACTGTGCTTCAAATCTCACTATAATCGAATAATTTCAAAAGCCAATAAACTTCTTGGGTTCTAATGAACTCTTAATAGAGAAGAGCCAAAGAGTTTAAGAATGTATGGGTCACCAAATCTTTATTCTGTTCTCTTGTCCGCCCTATTCGGAATATGTATGTCCCATTTGGGACCCCTTCTTCCAGTTATACAGCAACAGAATAGAATCAATACAGAAGCAATTCCTTCTTTTTGCTCTTAGGGACTTGTATGATCTTAGAGACTTTGAAAACCTTCCATCCTACACAGTTAGGCTCCAATTATTAAATCTTTTACCTCTTGATTCTAGAAGAACTATGCTCACATCCTGTTTTACCTTAGATGTTTTGGATGGCGATATTAAGGTTAACCACATCTCAAATAAATTCAGACTCAATGACAATGTCAGGCTGACGAGACGAGAAATATTGATCTGATCCATTTACTCCTTCTATCACTTCCTATACAAATGCACAATTTTCATAAATGCATTTATTCGATTTTCATTGCAACTAGTAAAGCTAAAAGAACCAATTTTTGTTATAATTCAGGTTATTACAATTGCAACCGATTTTGTGAAAGCTATCAACTTCACCTCAATCTTTCTACCTCCTCCCATACAAATTTCACGAAATTTCGGAATCTTAACTAAATTATTTTCCTCCAACCGTCAAGGCTATCAAATTGAAGTTTTGAGAAAAGTATACTATTATAAATATCATTGATTTCTAAAAATTTGGTTTTGATTCAAATACGTCTTCAACTCTCTCCCATACAAATGCACAATTTTTGGCAAATGCATTTAATCGATTTTCATTTAAACTAGGAAAATTACAAATTTGCCAGAATTTTTCCCTAAATTATTGCAATAAATGCAAAAAAAAATATGAACTTCGCTTCACTCCTTATACCACCTCCCATACAATTTTTTGTATTGGAAATTCAAAAAATGTATTTCTCCTTAGAACATATGAGTAACAAGGCAATGTGATTAGGATGTTGATGCGCAGATTCATCCAAAACCTCCCACTTGCTCTGCCACCTCCAATACAAATGTCATAAATTTAGACAAATTTGTTGAATTTCCTCGAAAATTATGAAAGCTACAAACTTTAAATTCAGCATGAAACATTTTGCATACTAAGTTCAGTGTTATATACAAAAATTACAAACCTCCTTCTTCTGCTTTTACCACCTCCCATACAAAAGTTGTTTTTCACTATTCGAAAGAATTTGAGTTGACATATTTTCCGGTACAATAAACTCTTTCTTATTTCATCTAGAGTATCATATGATTGGGCTTTACGACCATCCTAACCTGAAATTTTTTTATCGTTTCAAGACTAAATTAGCCTAAAAATGCGCAAAAAATTGGTCCCGCTGTACGCCGTATATATGGACTCATATCTGCAAGACAGTTAAAAGTAGAATGTTCGTTTTAGGGTTGATTGTCAATTGGGTAAGTGAGCTCCATTATCTACTTTGCCTGGTGGATGGGGTGGCGGGGAGGGAAAGAGTCAAAAACTACACTTGCTAATATCTCCACTAAGAATGCAGATAGGTAGCTGAAAATCAACATAGGAATAGAGAGAGTTGTGGGTCAAACTCTAAAAATAATTTATTTTTTTTATCCGCGTCCGAAAAGAGGGTGGGGGGGCTAAAAACAAATTGTCAGCCGAAATTTTTTTTCAAATGATTATATCTTCGGAACTACTTGATTCAATAAGTTCTTCTTTTAAGGCCAATTAGGTGGCATATAGTTCCACTATAATCTACTGAAAGGGAGGCCAATAAGTGTAAGGGGGAGGGTCAAGGGGAGGGGGAGAAAAACGCTTAAAAATTAATATCTCAACTATCTCTTAAGCTATGTAATCAAAATATATTTTAAGCTATACTAGAGAAATACAAGAAAAATATAAAATTTGGTCATAATATATAGTGTGAGGAGTAGGGGAGCATTTAAAAAATTGTGCACTTTTCAAAATTTCAAACCGTTATATCTCAAAATTCAAAACAGGTATTATGTTGAAATTACTCAAATTATAGAGCTATATGATTTATAATTTTCGTAAAAATTTTAAGGAACGAGTTGGTGGGCCAAAATATCGATAACTTTCACTAATTGTTTTAGGGCTCTGGTAAAAAAAACGAAGTTAAAATTTTGCACGTCCATTTGATATACATAACGAAAAAATAGTAGTTTGAACCAAAAGTGTTACCCACCAAAGGGGCGCTCTAACCGGCACGAGATGATTCATGTGTATAGAAAAAAACACAAAAACTCAAAATTGTTGATTCAAATATCAAGCTAAAAACTTGAAAATTTGTGAAATTCATTTAATCCCCTTATATTTATCAATGCCATGGGTGATGGAAAACCAATAAAACCTGCATTTGCAAAACATTTGGCAAAGCAGGTCAAGAAAGCCCTAGAGGATCTTCCATTATTGGGAGTCCATTGTAGGAACCTTATTAAATAATTGGGTCCATTATTGGTAGAGGAACCCGGGGCACAACGTGGTGCCGGGACGGAATGAAGTTCGACGTTTTTCGGTGTGAAGGTAGTGCTGTCAGCGAGCGGCAATAAGTAGAACTAGACCAACCTGTTACTGCTCAATTACGGCAGCCATGTAAGTCTACTTTTCTTGCGTGGGGCAGAACAGGTGGGACGGAATGGGGAAGTACTCCATTATGACTGTGAATGTTTATATTGCGGTGAATTTCACTCAAAGTCAGTTGAAAGTTGGGTTGCTTGTCACACGTACAAAAAATGGGCACACAATTCCTGTGCCAGAACAGATAGTGAAAATGATGAGACTGTCCTAGCGAGTGCTAATAGGTTTAAGAAAAGAAAATAATCAATGGAGTGTAGTTAAGCCTTTATAGCCACTTAAAACTTAATAAATATAGGGCTAACTTATTTTTTCTGCATTCCCACTAGTATTATATGTTTTGTCAATCCCATTCTGCTTGTGTCTGGGGCAGAACGGGGCAAATGACAGTTTTTTCTGTTTTTGAAAACAAAAATACTGTTCTTTTATTTTCTTAAGATATTGTAATATTGTTGTGTTTATTACAATTTTAATGTGTTTAGTTATAGAACTATATATATATATAGATATATCATTAACTCTTTTGTGTTTTTAAGACATTTTTTCAACTTAGTACCCCGTTTTGCCCTGCATATGGGTGGACACCATATTTTTAGGGTATATAACGTATTGCAAAATCAAACTTAATGATAATTATTTCTTTTGTACCGTACGATTTTTAATAGTCTAGCTTTATCATTAGTTCGTAAATTATCATTTAAGTGCTTAAGTGGTCCATCACTGGTAAATTTACCTTATATAATTAACAATAATATACAAAAATTGAAAACTAAAAATTTCACAATCCTCTCTCCACCAGCTAACATAAAATTCTAAACTTTAGACATTCCTATGCACAAATTTCACCATAAACTATGAACAAGAAACTGCTGAACAGTTTTAGAAATTCGCATTAGCATTTGCACCATGTTCTAAAGTATGCTTTTCAATACCTGCATTACAATTTTTATTTCTTCACAATTTTATTTTTCTTTCTAACTTTAGCGGGATATTACACATTCCAATAATATAAATAGTTTACATTTATTGTTTTTTTTAATAATAAATATATTTCCAATTATATAATTATTATTAATAAGAAGTCTTGCATTATACAGTTTTATTAATTTATGTTCTGAAGCACATACATATAATTAAATTGTGGTTTACCTTTAAAATCAATCACGTTATCGTGACCGTTTGCTTACTGCTATGTTAATTTATGTATCTTATTCAAAATTAGTTTTGTTCAATTTCAATTTCTCAGATGTGATGATCTTGCGAATAGAAGTCCAAACCAAAGTAACAGTCCTTATTATGGAATTAAGGGCGTATCAAAAGTTTCGAATTTGAAAATAGCAACAATATTACTTATTTTTGCTACTTTAGGAACATTAGTACAAATGTTAACAATACGGTATGAATATCATGTGTGCATTAATAACATTCTAATTGATTGTACAATACTTTAGGAATTCATTTACTCTTCGAAGGGAACTTTTGGATGATTTTTCGAAAGAAGCTGGTTTGAAACATGCCAATGTACGAGCAGATGCCGAAAAATATGGCAACGAAAAACAGCTTGAACGGTTGGCTGAAAAGTGGTTACAAAAAAAATAAAAAATTATCTGTAAATATTTTGGAAGCTATTATATATAATTTGATCCAAAAAAAAATATTCAAATAAAAGAAAAAACGTGTAAATACAAATTGGCTGTTATCACTTAATCTAACAGAAAATATCACTTTGTTGTTACAAATAAGACATATCTACTTTTTTTAATTTTCGTAACAGCATTATATAGTTATATTAGCAAGAAATACATTTCATAATTAACATGATTTGTATAAATAAGTTTTGATATGTAATTAAGAATATCAGTAATTGACTCTTGTGACATTTAATAATTGATCTATTTATTCACTTAGCCTATCAGGATGTTATAATAATAGTATTGAAACCATTAATTTAAAAAAATCTCTAAACTTCTTTTATTAAAACTTTAGCTGCTACATGCGGTTCAGCTGGTTTTAAAACTTCTTCACCGTCTATAGTGTAGTGTGCGTAAGGAAGCTCGTAAACTTGACGGAACTCAAGTTTTTCTAGCACTCTTGCCGAGAAATGACTGGTACACAGGACATGCATAACTGGGATGGAGTGTTGTTTCATATATTCCAGTGTTTTTTTAGTTAATTTGCCTGCAATTCCCAATCCTCTATAGTTAGTATCAACAGATAAGATTTTTCCATCCAATATTGTATCAGTATTAGGGTATAAATCAAAAATATTGAATTTCGTATCAATGTAGTCCATTAAACACATGATTTTTTTGAATTTCTCGTGTTTGCAGCTTTCAGCTAGTTTGTGACCAGCTTCACCTGGAGGCTGTTAAAAAAAAATAATTGGCTGAAATTATTATTCTATGATATTACCGTTCTTTTGATTAGGCCATTTAAAAATAGTCCTATAATTTGATTTTCAGTGTTCACAGCTTTAAAGGAGCACTGTTCTGGTATACACTTCAAAGAATAAACTTCAAGCTCCTTACATTCGCCAAGATCGAGGCTTGTGTTAAGGGGTTCATCCTACAAAATACAAAAGCAAAAATCATTTAGCGAAATTAAGTAGATTTATTATTTTTAAGGATCTCCAACAAAGTTGAAATTTTGGGTCAATTCTAGTAGTAATAGCCATAGGCCTAAAATGTTATTCACTGCTAAGAAACAATAAATCAAGTCGAAACTTAGAAATAAATAGAGTCAATTCTGAATTACAATAAATATGTCCTTAAAATGATTTAAAATTCAAAAGGTAATTAATAATAATTATAAGAATCCATCTGAATCATTAAGAGCCCAGACTTAAATTTTAAAATTTTAAGAGTGTAAAATTTAGCAAAACCACTAAAGCAGAAAAGACTTATAAAGCGAAGACTTAACGGTTAGTCGATATTTAAGTATAACCGTGTTATTTAAAAGTTTCAAAAAATTACTGATTTTTAAAACAATATCAATATAGGATGTGATTCGTAGCATGTGACCACCGAGACCGATTTTCAAATACTTTCCCAATGTAAGTGTTCTTTCACCGCGACCGAAATCTATTTACCATTCCATATTAACCAATTTTTCGGAATGAGCTTAAAAGTTTAAGTTTAAAAATTTTAAAAGAAAGAATTGTGATTAATTTTATATAATATAAATAAAGAAACCGAAACATTAATAATGTAATATAATCTCATCAACGGGTAGGTTTTATTTTAATTTATAATAAAATGTGTATGATTATTGTACCTGAAAAAAGAACCTTTTGAGAAAATCCAATACTTCCTCAGAATCGTTTTCTTCTACCAATTCCACCGTATAATGTTCTTTAACGCTAAGAGATTTTGACATTTTCTGGGAAAGTCTGGCAACTGGTTGTAAGTCTGAAAGCTTAAAAAAAACAAATCCTGTTAATTTTTCAGCCCTTTAAATTATGAAAAAAATGGGATAAAGTGCAACTTACTGTGTATCTCCTTGTCTCGAGCATTTCATCATTTTTAACAAATGATCTCTTTGCGTTAGTTTCGACATTGGAATGTGTTTGAAAATCCATTTTGATTGATTCGAAACAAAGTTTGATAACAAATTTAAAAGCAAATACGAACAAAACCAACACGATGCACTCGAAAAAAAACCATGCAAACACAAAAAGCAATGTGAGCAAAAAAATTGATTTATTACTAAAAAATTAAAAAAAGACACTGTAATATATTGAAATACGTAAATCGTTCTTAAGATAAAAAGTCGTTCATAATAATTATTAGTTTCATCAAGATACGGCCTTTCACTTCTGAGTTAACTACGGCTTCGCGAATTCTATTCGAATGGCGAAGGTAAACTATCCGGTCCAGGTTTAAGGGAAATAACTATTATCAATGGCTATTGCCTAAGCGCGCAGCACGACTGATTAAAGGAAAACAGAGTAAGTTGTCCAAGAACGGCTTTATATACCACCGTTTTAAGTTCTTCGAGAGGCTTCAAGTAGTCGACCCCACCTGCATTTCGTATTCATATACAGCGTCATTAGTCCTCTTGCAAAACATTCTACAGCATCTTCTTGAAACTTTTATTACAGATACAAAATTTAATTTTAGTTTGATCTCAGAACGTGTGCCAACGATCGCAAATCACTGATCAGAGCTTTCGATCAAGTTAAGAAGTTTGAAAATAATAATTAGTTCCGCCATAATATTGTCATGTTCAAAATTTATTTACTTCTCGATTTAACCTTCTTATCCAAATTTAGCAAAAAAAAAATCCTATTATTATGCAGAGCTAGAACTATAAACCCGATAGGAGATTTAAACTAAAGCATAAGCCTGTACCTATTAGTATGTAGTAGTAGCACCTAGTACCATAGGCAGTGTTGACACTTACTTTCAGATTAGCTTCTGACATTGGCGGTAAATGCGACCGAGAACCTGAGCTTTGTTCGGGGAACCTATAAATAGCGACACTGCTTTAATCGGCAAGGAATCATTTTATAAATGTAGATATGTATGAATGTATAATTGCAATACAAGACCAGAATGTAGTAGCGGACAATCGCCATGAAACTAGCAATTTGGTTCCTCTTTCATGCGAATTTTCGATCGATACAATTAAGAATTTTATAATGAAACAAATCCAGCGTACTTTGTAAGCAAACAGGTCCGGTCAAAGTCATTAACATCGCCTCGGGTGAGGCGATTTACCTGCTTCATTCAGCCTCAGTCTCTGTGTTCATATTTCTTGCTTGTTTTTTTCTTAATATTTATCATTGTTTCCGAAATGAACCGGTTAAGTCAGTGACTTGCATGAACTTTGTTGTTATTATTGAAAGTGAATGTGTTCTTACAATCTTAGAGTGTTATACTTATACTGTGGATATCATCGAATCTCTCAGCTTCTGGATTACTAACATAGATGATAATTGTGTCTAGGTATCTTCTGTTTGGATTTAAGAAAATCTGATTATGATGACTGTTCGTTATCAAAAATTACTGCTTACCGATAAAATACTCATAACTTGAATTCGAAAACTAGTTTTCTTTACGAATTGCTGAAGAAAAAAAATAATTTATGTTGAATCCGTTAACCTATTTATTTATTCTATAATTCTAGGTTATTCTTTGCCTTGACAAATGGGTTAACGAATTTGGTCCGGAATAAAAACAAACAGGTTTTTTTTTTCTTTTAAAAAAGATTAAAAAACTAGACAACGAGATTTTAGAATTGAATTTCTGAATGTTAATGAAATTTTCTAGACCGGTCACTAAAGAAAGATGATTGACTCTTTTACATACGTAGTATCTATAGTTAATTTAGCTTAATAGGATTTAGTATACAATTTTACAATTTATATTCTAGACTAACGATCACCCGCAACCTTGTTCGTGTAAGAATCGCAATAATAAGGAATTTTTGAGAATATGGTTAGTAATTTATTATGTGGGATACACATAACCTGATTAAGATTTTTGTGATGTTAAGAAATTCTGTATGGAGAGTGGTAGAAGGGGTGACAGCACTGAGATAATTTGTTTCAAATCATGCTAGAGTAGCTATAAAAAAGTTGTGTACCAAATTTAAGCTTCATAAATTGAATTAAGAAGTTTAGTGCATTAGATTTAATGAAATTGTGCAATTTGTATGGGAGGTGGGGTTCTTGGTGATATTTCGAGAAACAACTATAATCATCATGCAATTGATATATTTTAAATTTCAGGTCTGTATCATTCACGCTTTTTAAGGAAATCGAATTTTCGTAAAGACGTGGAACTGTATGGGAGGGGGTAGAAGGAGTGAAGCTACTCGGTTAATTTTTTCCCGATATTAATAATGCTAATTTAGGATAGAGTACGAAATTTGAGCTCAATGAAAGTTATATGTACTGAGAAAATTAGTTTAGAATGTTTCATGAAAAAGTGCAGTTTGTATGGGAGGTGGTGGAAGGAGTGGGGCGTTCTTAGTGATTTTTTGAGAAACAACTATAATCAATATGCAATTGGTATATTTCAAATTTCAGATCAGTAGCATTCCCACTTTTCAAGAAAATCTAATTTTTGTAAAGTCGTGGAATTGTGTCACATTGTATGGGAGGGGGTAGAAGGAGTGAAGCTAATCTGTTAATTTTTTCCCGATTATAAACATAATGCTAATTAAGGAATTGGAACAGAATTTTAGCTCGATGAAAGTTATACGTACTGAAAAAATTGGTTAAGAGTATTTCATGAAAAGTGTAGTTTGTATGGGAGGTGGTGGAAGGAGTGGGGATATTCAAATAATTTGTATACTTAAAGATTGAATTTGCGATAGAAATAATATATTCCGAATTCTAAATTAGAAGCTTTTATAGTTTTGAAGAAAATTTTATTATTATTTGTATATTTTTGAAAATGAGTCATTTTGTATGGGAGGGGGTAGAAGGCGTGGGGGTATTGAAATAAGACCAAACGCTGATTACATCTCGGCGCATACCTAATAAACTGTGAAAGTTTCATTGCAATCAGTTTAGCCGTTTTTCCGTGAAAGCCGGACAGACAGACAGACAGAGAAGAATTTTAAAAACGCGTGTTTCTGCTTAGTTATTGCTAAAATAAAGCGAAAAACTAATAAACTATTTATAAACAAATAACAGACAGACACTACAATTATATTTATATGTATAGATGAAATCTTAGAGTATTATAAGTTTGCTCTAAAGTTTGTAACGCTAAGAAATAAGGCTCGGGAAAAAAGAGCTAGATAGTTCAAATTTTATATGCGTCATTTTTGACAAAAAAATAAAGTCACGTTCGTGAACGGGCCAAATCGCTCCACCCCTTCTACCCCCCTCACAAAATGATACAATTGCGCAATTCGACATTAAACGGATTTGCTCGAGAAGTACATTGTGACCATAAAGTACCGATAATTTGTAAATAAAATTACTCTGGGGAATGATATTTCAAAAAATTTAGATAATATATAAATTTCGATAGTACTGAATCACCGTAAGCCTTTTCCAACATTCGCAACGATTCCGCACACGAAATTTGGTTTGAAACACAAAATTTGAGACAAATTCTTTGTTCCATATTTTTTTCCATTTTAAAAATCGTCGTGGACTACTGAGGTGTACCCATTCAACCACCTGCTGTAAACAAACCGATTAACAGACTTACTTTTATGAAGATTTCAATGTACGGCATAAAAATTATGCGTGTCCTCTTTCCACTTTCCATATAAATTGTGCTTTTCCAATAATCTAAACCAAACTTGAATAACGTTGGGAAATATTGAAAACTTATTTCCTAAGTGAGTGCTGTGTAGCCCAAACAGTGTGTTTTTTGAATAGAAGTTATGACCGAAATGAAGCACCCACCGCGCCTGCTGTACGCAAGTTTGTGCAAAAAGTTCGTGAGACTGGCATGCTAGTGGACAACACTCATGGTCTCCGTCGTCGTACGGTGCGCACAGACGAGAATGTGGCTGCTGTAGCCGAGAGTGTGAGACTCACTCCACGAACATCAACTCGCCGATTGCCATTCTTCCTTGTGTGGCTAAATTGTTTGTGACGTTTTGTACTTCCATTCTAAATCTATACTAGGATCGTTTTAGCATGGCTTTGTGAAAAGCAGATCCACCGTTACTAATTTGATGCAATTTTCTAACTTTTGTTTTTCTGCTCTCGAGAAAGGGCAACAGGTTGACTGTATTTATACAGACTTCAGTAAGGCATTCTATAAAATTGATCACCTTATTGTTGTGCACAAGTTTATTTTGCTTGGTTTTCCTGTGGGTTTTGTTTCGTGAATTAAGTCAAATCTTACTAATCGTGTTCAAAAAGTGCTATTCCGTGGTACCTTATCTTCTGAGATCTACAACATTTCCTGTGTTCCTCAAGGTAGTCATCTTGGGCTACTGCTATTTTTGTTGTTTATTAATGACGTGAGTGCATTTATTGTTAACTCGAACATTCTTCTCTATGCTGACGACTTAAAGATGTACAAAACTATATCTAATCACAATGATTGCTTACCTTTGCAGAGTGACCTTACGTGTTTATGACTGGTGTATGCGAAATAATTTACCTCTTTATATTAGTAAGTGTACTACTGTCTTGTATTTTAGAATAAAAATACCAATTCTATTTGACTATGTTGTAGATGGAACCGGTCTACTTCGTTCTGATAAGGTACAAGATTTGGAGTTATTATTTATGAGCACTTTCACCTTCGACGACCACGTTGATCATGTTGCCAGTAAAGCTAGCGCTGTACTTGGTTTTGTCAAAAGATGATTCAAGGAGTTCAATGATCCATTCGTTACAAAAATTTTGTACTGTGCTTTTGTCCGTTCTGTTCTGGAGTATGCGAGCCCTGTGTGGTTTCCATTTTATTCTGTTCACATAGCTAGAGTCGAATCTGTGTAGCGTAATTTCTTAAGATCTGACATAGCATAATTTACCTTCGCGATAACTCCAAAGACCTGTACCAACCATCTGAACAATCTGAACTCATTGCTGACAAATTTCACTCTGCCCATCTTATTTCTCGAAACCTTGGCAATCGCATCACAGAAGATTCGGTAAGACAGGAAGTTTCCAAGCTTTATGCTCTGGCACCAGACTTCGGCCCAAGTCAGTTCTGCAAGCCGAAGGATATTAAAGGGATCATTAAGCGTTTTAAATCAAAGAAAAGTGCAGGATTAGATGGTATCCACAACATTCTCCTCAAACATATTCCAAAAAAAGGCCTTGTTTTACTGAGTGCTATATTCAACTGCTCCCTTAAACTAGGCTACTTTCCCAACAAATGGAAATCGGCTCTAGTTATTCCCATCCTCAAGCCAGGAAAGGACTCTTCTGAGGCAGAGAGCTATCGACCAATAAGTCTGCTACCTTCATTGAGCAAAATCTTCGAGAAAATAATACTTGAGAGAATTCAGAACCACATTGAAGCCAATCATATTATTCCTGAACACCAGTTCGGATTTCGACCGGGTCACTCAACGAATCACCAGCTACTTAGAGTAGCCAGTTTTATAAAAGATTCCTTAAGCAAGAAAGAATCCGTTGGAATGATCACACTAGACATTGAGAAGGCTTTCGACTCTGTCTGGCACGACGGACTTCTATACAAGCTCATTAGTCTGTCTTTTCCAACCTATCTAATACAAATCATCCAGGCCTTCCTCACTAATAGAACCTTCCAGGCTAAAATCAAAGCCGCCTTGTCAACTTACCGTTCGATACCAGCAGGAGCCCCTCAAGGTTCTTCGCTTAGCCCTATCTTATATAATATATACACCTCTGACATTCCTATTAACACAAACTGCCACCTTGCCACATTTGCCGACGACACTGCGCTATACACCGCCTCCTCTGACCCACAAATAATCATCAACAATCTGCAATCACTGCTTGATAATCTCGAAAAATATTTTAGCACCTGGAAAATTCAGATCAATGGTAATAAAACACAAGCTACTTTTTTCACCAAGAGGCGTGCTATTAGGTATTTTCCTCCCTCCCATATCAATGTTTTTGGTATATCTACCGAGTGGTCGAATAAAGTCAAATACCTCGGTCTATTCCTTGATAAAAAGCTTACCTTCCACGAACATATTTCTTATGCAACATCCAAACTGACGAAGGCGATCCGCATCTTATATCCTTTAATATCTAGGAAATCAAAGCTTTCCGTGGAAAATAAACTGCTGTTATTTAAGTCAGTCATGAGGCCTATGTTATTATACGGCGCACCAATCTGGCAAAGTTGCGCTGCTATCCATAAGAAAAAACTACAAATAATTCAAAATAAATGCCTCAAAATCATCCTCGATAAACCTTGGCACTTCTCCACTTCACTACTTCACAAGATCGCTCAAACCCCAGTAATTGAATTTACCTTAATAAAACAAACCGAAAAGTTTAAAGAAAAATGTCAACTTTCAGAAAACCCCCTGATTAATTCAATCACTGATTAGAATGGAAATTGAAGTTTCTTATTAAATAGTTTTAAGTCATCCCTAGTTTTAAGTTTTATTTATATCTATAACAAGGTTTTTTACTTTCCGTTTTCCTTGACCTAAAATAAATTAATTAATTACATACACAAGAATTCTCTCTAAGGCACAAGCCAACAACTATCATCAATAGTTGAAAAGATGTTAAGTCTGAACACTGTAACAAATTTTCTTAGATTAAGCACTATTTATAAACAATGGATTCAATAAATAAAAATAAAATAAAAATAAGATCTGACCTTCGTGGCCTGCCGTGGTCAGATCCGCTTTGGTTTGCTTCTTATATTGATCGTTTGAATCTTCTTTTTTGGACTCCTTGGAGAACAGACGTGTGCACGCAAGAGTGGTTTTCGCTTTTAAAGCTATCACTGGAGTTATCGACTCAGACCTATTGTTGTCTTCGATTTTAATGTTCCTTTTCGTGTCTTGAGAAATAACGAATTTTCTAGAGTCCTACAGCATCGCACCAATTATGGTTTTCATGAACCAATTTCTTCTGTGCTCAGACTTTTCAATCAATACTTCTCACAGTTAGATTTTCGCATGACCCTCGCCCAGGTAAAAAATCAGCTTTCTTGTCGTTGAATTAATTTCTATTATCACTTTTTATTTTATAGTTTTCCTATTTATTGTTTAATTGTTTATCGTGTTTTTCTTTTATTATTTTTGTTTCTTCTTTTAATTTTTATATTATTTATTATTCTTGATTGATATCGATTGTATTTTGTTATTTATATAATATTTTTTTTATTGACTTGTTACTTCTTGATTTGTTTTTCATTGCTTTATAGTTAGATTTTATTGATTTTTATTGTACACTTCGTTTCATATTTATAACCCACGTAGAAATTTTAGATTATTTCTACTCGGAAAATTATTATGCTTTTGTGTTTGATTGCTAAATGTAGCAAGCCTGGAGCTTAAATTATTTGTAGGTAAATTATTGCAAGGATTCGTTATTTTTGCAACAGTTCCAGCTATTATACGTTTTTTGCTCGTTTCATATATATAACCCAGTTGAAGTTTCCAACAAAATAAAGTGTTTATTTCATATAAATTTTAAATAAAAAATTTTATATAAAAGCTTAATAATTAATAGAGCCTCCTTTGGATTTTATGACTTCAAAAATCCTTTTTTTCATCGATTGGATTAATTTATTTAACATTTCAGGGTCAAGTTTCTGCCATTCATCAAGGATTGAAGTTTTCAATGCCGGCTAGTTTATCACCCTAATGGAATTTGTTTCCATCCAACCCATTGTTTCACGACTGGTATGAATTCTGGCATTATCTTTTGGAAAATCCAGTTTTTTTCGCCATGTTCTGCCAGAAATGGCAGTAAACGGCTTTCAAGTACTTGGATGTAATCTCTACTATTCATCCGCGATGAAATAAATTGTATATCCAAACGCCTTGCTGCAGAAAATGCTCCCCACAACATCACAGAACCGTCACCAAAATTCTTCTTCGAGAAATAGAGATGTTCCTTCCTCAGTTCGCGCCAGTAAAAATAAACTACCAACAAGTCAGGCGAAACTTTTTCTTGGGACAAGTTGCGGATGCGTGGAAAGTCAATATGCATGTTAGAGTGGTAAGGAAAACCTAAGTGAAAGAGGGTTCTTGGGCAAGGCAAATGTCAATTTAACACTTTACGGAAACGTTCAAAAGCTTCAGTACTTTTAATCAATATTTCGTTCGTTTATTTACGCAAGTTTGAGTTTTTGTGAGGAGAGAGGCGAGGCGTGATAGTAAGAGTGGGTGGATGTTATGAGTTTTTTAATTGATTCCTTGAATCACGTCCAATATTATCTGTATAGAATTTCAGTTTCATAAACGAAGTTGCATAGAATTTTCATAAGATTCTGTGTATTTTACATTCACGAAACCAAACATTTGTAAGGGAGGGAGTAGCGGAGATAGGGGAATCGTAAAATTTGTGACGCAATTTTATTTCCTTTCTCTTGCAGTGTTCTTGTACAAAATTTCAAGTTCGTAGCTTTTAATTTGTTGGTTATTAGTTGATTTAATGATATTGGTCGAAATCATACTTTTGTATGAGAGGGAGTAGAAGGGCAAGCGTGATTTCAAAACTTTTAACGTAATTTTATTTCAACTATTTTTGTAAGTTTTTATGCAAAATTTCAAATTGATAGCTTTTAATAGTTAGGTGATAACTGATTTCTTAGGAATGGTCGAAAAAATAATTTTGTATGGGAGGGGGTAGAAGTTTTAAAGATATTCGACCAGTTAATATTTCGAACTTACAGGGATTTTTTTTAAGTGTATTTAGCAAATTTTCAAGTTACTACCTTAAAATTTCATCCAAAAATGTTCAGTTTATGTGTTTTTCTCATTACACATGAAACACCTTGTGCACGTTAGATCCCCACTTCGGTGCATAGCAATTTCGGAACAAATTATTATATTTTTTCTATGTATATCAAATAGATTAATCGACATGCAAAATTTAAACTTTGTATCTTTTACCAGAGCCCTAAAAAAATTACGCAAAATTTTCAACATTTTTGCTTTCCACCTCCCTCCCCTTAAACCCCCCAAATTAAATTTTTTACCAAAATGGAGAACTATATATGTAGCTCTACAAGCTGACAAATTTTTGATTTGATATCTGTACTCAATGTTGAGATATAATGATTTGTAGTTTTGGAAAGTGTGCCATTTTTGAATTGCTCCCCATTTCCTCCCACTACTATTGTGTCCACATTTTCTATTGTTTTCATATTTCGCTAATAAAGCTTAGTATACAGTTCAAGTTTCAATTACATAGCTTAAGAGACAGTCGAGATATTCATTTTTAAGTGTTTTGCACCCCTCCTGACCCTCCCCCTTACAAACTCACTTACCCAATCAGCAATCCACCCAAAAACGAACATTCTCGGAGATATGAGTCTATATGTACGGCGTACGGCGGGACGGATTTTTTTTTTGCATTTTTAGACTAATTTAGTCATGAAACGCGAAAAAAAAATTCAGGGTAGCAAATTTTTTTTTTTCGGTGTCGATCACAATACATTATTATTAGAATAATAAAGTAATTAAATCCGTCGGGCCCATCTAAGTTTCATTTCTTTTCATCATAAAATATCACCTGAAAATGGAATCTTGAGCTTAAACAATGAAGAAGTACGAAAGCCAGTATGTGTTACTGTAGACCAATCTGTAGCCATGTGGTTTTCTGAGAATTCCATCCAAGCTTTCTTATGGCGATCTAGTAGTCGTGGAGCACTCTTAATTTTACCTCTAGAAATGTTAGGATTACGTTGAATCGTTCTCCAAACCATTGTTTTTGACACCTTTGTTGGGACAAGAGCTGCCAATTTATTGCAACTTAGTGTCTAATTGCTTGCTGCCCGTACAATTTTCCTCTCTCCCCACGCACAGTTTTCTTTTTCTTCCCTTTCGCTTCGTTTTCCCATTTAACTCCGGATCTTTAAAAAAGTTTCGAATTACACGGCGACTGCGAGCAACTTGTTTCGAAATTTGACTTATGTTCATTATATTTTACTTTATTATTTTTTAATAATAAAGTATTGTGATCGACACAGAAAAAAAAAAAAAATTTGCTACCCTGAAATTTTGTTTTTTTCGCGTTTCATGACTAAATTAGCCTAAAAAAGCAAAAAAAAAAAATCCGTCCCGCCGTACGCCGTACATATGGACTCGTACCTCCAAGACCGTTAAAGGTAGAATGTTGGTTTTTGGGTGGATTGTTAATTTGGTAAGTGAGCTCCATTATCCAAATTTTGGGGAGTGTGGGGTGGAAGGGGGAGGCGGGAGGATGGAAAAAGTCGAAAAATACACTTGCTAATATCTTCACCACGAATGCAGATAGAAAAATGAAAATCAGCATACATATAGAGAAAGTTGTGGGACATACTCCAAAAATAATTTAATTTTTTTATCCATTGGCGTCCGAAAAGGGGGGGCTAAAAACAAATTGTCGGCCGAATCTTTTTTTGAAATGGTTATATCTTCGAAACTACTTACCATAAAAAATTCATATTTTGGGACAATTAAGATGGCGTATAGATCCATCAGAATAACCTTAGAAATAGGCTAATTATTGTAAGGGGGAGGGTCAGGGGGGGTGCAAAGAAAAACACTTAAGAATTAATATCTCAACTATCTCTTAAGCTATGTAATTGAAATTTAAAACATATACTAAGCTATACTAGCGAAATATAAAAAAAATATAAAATTTGGTCATAATAGTAGTGGGGGGAAATGGGGAGCATTTCAAAAATGGTGCACTTTTCAAAATTAGAAATCGTTATATCTCAAAATTGAGTGCAGATATCGAATCAAAAATTCGTCAGATTATAGAACTATATAATTTATAATTTTGATAAAAATTTTAAGTTAGGGGGTGTAAAGGGAGGGAGGTGGTAAGCAAAAATGTCGAAAATTTTGAGTGATTTTTTTAGGACTCTGGTCAAAGATAGAAACTTTAAATTTTGCATGTGGATACATCTATTTTATATACACAGAAAAAAAATAATAATTTGATCCACAATTGTTACGAACCGACCACCACGGTCTAAGGGGCACAAGGTGTTTCATGTGCAGCGAAAAAAACACGAAAACTGAAAATTTTTGGATGTAATTTTAAGGTAAAAACTTGAAAATTTGGGAAATACATTTAAAAAAAAATCCCCAAACGTATAAGATATTAACTGGTCGAATACCTTTGAAACTTCTACCCCCTCCCATACAAAATTATTTTTTCGACCATTTTTAAGAAATTAATTATCACCTAACTATTAAAAGCTATCCATTTCAATTTTTGCCGGAAAACTTATAAAAATAATTGAAATGAAATTTTGTTAAAAGTTTTGCAATCACGCTTGCCCTTCTACCCCCTCCCATACAAAAGTATCATTTCTACCTATTTCATTGAACCAACTAATAACCAACAAGTTAAAAGTTGCGAACTTGAAATTTTGTACGAGAAGACTACAACAGAAAGGAAATAAAATTGCGTCACAATCTTTATGATTCCCCTACCTCCTCTACCCCCTCCCATACAAATGTTGGTTTCGTGAATGTAAAATACACAGAATCTTATTCTATGCAACTTCGTCTATGAAACTGACATTCTATACAGAGAATATTGGACGTCAATTAAAAAACTATTAACATCCACCGACCCTTACTATCAACCCTCATCCCTCCCCTCACAAAACTCAAACTTGCATAAATAAACGAACGAAATATTGGTTATATATACTGAAGCTTTTGAACGTTTCCGCAAAGTGTTGACAACTGTCCTGCCCAAGAACCCCCTTTCACTTAGTCTTCCCTAACCACTCTAACCTGCATATTGACTTTCCACGCATCCGCAACTTGTCCCAAGAATAATAAAGTTTCGCCCGACTTGTTGGCAGTTTATTTATGTTCATATTAGCCTTACCCCTTCTACCCCATCCCTGAATGCTACTAATCTACAATTTAAAACATATCGAAAGCTTGATATCTCTGAAAAAGTGTTTAAGAACTTGCCCATCCTTCTATCACCTCCCATACAAAGTGCACAATTTGACTAAAACCAATTCGCTAATTTTCTCAGTATCTATTAAATGTTTGAATCCTGTATAAAACGTTTTGATAGCAACTTTAGCGTGATAAGAAAACATTAGTTCAATGTCGTCAACCCCTGTACCACTTTGACTACAAAATTTCTTGAAATCAAAAAAATGCCTCTTTCATCTAAAGTATCGCACGATTAGGCTTTACGCCCAATCGTAGTCCTATTATGTTTATTGTTGAAATTGAAAATAATTTGGACTCAGACCGAAAACATGAAATTGAAGTTCTGATTGGTTGAATTACAGTTGCTGTATAGAAACGAACTTTTCTTGATTCGTGTTTGGCGATTGAAGTTTCCACCTTCATTACTTTCGTCATAGTAAATCCAACTATGAGTCTATAGTCTATTTATTTATTTATTTATTTATTTATTTATTTATCATAACAAGATATTTAACAAGATATTTAGTTACATAATAATAATTAACTTATATTATTTTATTTAATTTAATGTAACTTAAGACAATTTAACTTACGTAACTTAATCTAACTAGTAAGATGGACACTGGTAGAAGGATGGTTATACAGGGTTTGGGATACTTTATAAAACAGAGCGCAGCCTTAGTTTGTATGTCAATTTACTCATTGGAGGTGTGTAGTGTACACTGAATTTGTTGAATACTCTACAACATCTGTTAATAGGCTCATTTTGTCCGTAAACTGTACTATGCGGATATTCCTTTAGTAGTCTTGAATGTCTCGTCAGCCTGACATTGTCATTGAGTCTGAATTTATCTGATATGTGATCTACCATAATATCGCCATTCAAAACATCTAAGGTAAAACAGGATGTGAGCATAGTTCTTCTAGAACTAAGAGGTAAAAGATTTAATATTTGGAGCCTAGTTGCGTACGGTGGAAGGTTCTCAAAGTCTCTAGGATCATACAAGTCCCTAAGAGCAAAGAGAAGGAATTGCTTCTGTATTGACTCTATTCTGTTGCTATATAACTGGAAAGAGGGGTCCCAGATGGGACATGCATATTCCAGAAGAGGACGGACAAGGGAACAGAATAATGTTTTAGTGACCCATACATTCTTAAACTCTTTGGCTCTTCTCTTAATAAATCCAAGAAGTCTATTGGCTTTTGAGATTAATCGGTTGTAGTGAGATTTAAAGCACAGTTTATTGTCGAGTAGAATGCCGAGGTCCTCAATTTGATCTACACGATGTAGTTGAGATCCACTCAGGAAATAGTCATGTAGGTATGTGGATCTTTTATGTGAGAAGCTTATCACGTGGCATTTACCGACATTAAGCTCTAACTTGTTCTGACTACACCACTTATCTAGTGCAATAAGCTTGGATTGCAAAAATGCGGCATCAGCGGGTGAGGTAACAGTATGATAAATTTTCAGATCATCAGCGTACAACAGATGCGAGATATTTTTTAATACTTCAGATAGATCTGAGATGAAAATATTAAATAAGAGAGGTCCCAAGTGACTTCCTTGGGGTACCCCAGAGGACACTACGATTTCCTTGGAAATAGAGCCTTGGAACTTGACAAATTGAGTTCTATTACTAAGATAGGATTTAATCCAGTCAAGAAGAGATCCTGTAACACCAATTTTTTTTTAATTTTAAAATCAGGATGTTGTGATCAACTCGGTCGAAGGCTTTGCTAAAGTCAGTGTATACTGCGTCAATTTGATGCCCATTTTCCAGTGCGCAGAGTGTATCAGATACTAGAATCATGAGGTTCGTCATGGTTGAGCGCCCTTTTCTAAAACCGTGCTGCTGGTCATTAAGAATAGGGTTGATTATTTTGGTTAATTTGTCGCAGATAATTTTTTCGAATAATTTCGGTATAGCTGATAGAATAGCTATACCTCTATAGTTCTTCACATTTCGTTTGTCACCATTCTTATGGATGGGTGTGAGATGCGACGATTTCCAAGCCGATGGGAAAACTCCCAATGAGAGTGACTTGTTAAAGAGCCAGCATAAAGGTGTTGAGAGCTGAAGGGCACACTTCGATAAAAATAAGGGAGGAATAAGATCAGGACCTGGACCTTTTTTGACATCAATAGTTGTAAGAGTATTAAGCACCTCCTCAATGGTTAATGAAATATTTTCAACGAGTGGAGGAACCGAAATGTTGGGCTCGATTTCGGTCGAATCCGACTGTACTCCAAAAACGTCGCGAAAACGGTCAGCAAACATGTCGCAGATATCATGCTTGCAAGAAGATTGCGTGATTCCATTGGTCATGGTTACGGGATAACCCGAACTTTTACGTTTTGTGTTAACGAAGTCGAAAAATCTTTTTGGTTCTGTTATGATATCTTCACCGATTTTTTTTACATAACCTTCATATGCAGTCCGGGACTCAGAAGAGAACTCTGAAGCCAGCGTGTCATATTTTTTTTGGAGATTGGGGGAGATTGCGCCCACTTTCTTAAGTTTTTTGAATAGTTTATTTCTTCTATTCCGCAGTGACCTTAGGTTTTTATCTAACCAGGGTTCCGATAATTTATCTTTTTGCTTTATTACAGGGACGTACTTGATAGCAATTTCAAAGATCACATCATAGAATGCTGTTATGGCATTGTCAAGATCATTAGATGAGAACAGGGCTGTCCAGTCTATCGTGGACAATTCATTATTAATGCCATTGAAATCAGCATTACGGAAGTCAAATACAATATTATTATTGTAAGAGTGAACAAAATTAGTGTGATCGTATGGTAGATCTACTATGATGGCAGAGTGATGTTGAGTATTAGAGAAAAGATTCTCAGCGTTAGAGGCATGGCCAACAATCACTTCATCATATGCGTCGGTAAAAATCATATCAAGCCATCTCCCATTTTTATTGGGTAAATTTACTACCTGATGTAAGTCGTTATTATACAGAGTGTCGATAATAGTTGTGTCAATATCAGACGTGAGATTCCCCGGTATAATAGTGTTATCCGAATGATTCGTGTGAAAAGAGATACTTGGGCGATTAAAATCGCCGAGAAGGAAAATATTGTCATTTTCTGCCAAAGAGCAGTAGACAGTATGGAAAATGTCAAGAATGTCGTGGTATTTTTGGTCTTCAGAGTTAGGCTGGATATATACAACACCTATGTAAATATATTTATTTATCAGTTTGATTCTGATAAATTTATGTTCAAAAAGTGTTGATGGTGTTGTGTTAACAATCTCGCTAGATAGAGATTTATGAACTGCAATCAGGACGCCTCCTCCTTTTGAAAGACCTGTTGCGCTGTAATTCCTGTCATTTCTGTATATGGTCCAGTCGTTGTCCAGAATTTCTTCATTTTTGAAGGAGTCGTTTAGCCCAGTTTCCGTAATAATTATGACATTAAAGTGACAAGATTTCGCGTCAATGAAGAGATTATTTATCTTCCCTCTAATGCCACCTGCGTTGTGGTAAAAAAGACGTAGGTTACTTTTTGAGTTAGGAACGAAAAAACCGATTTTGATCTTCCCGGCTTTTTTGCATATCAGAAATATGCTTCGAGGAAACATGGGAACCGTACGTCGCGAGATCCTTATGAACTTGGTCAGGAGAAAGATTGAACTGCTCGTGGAAGCGTGTGTAGATCAGCCGCAACGCTTTTAAATCCGTTGGAAGCCCTTCTTGTTGAATGGATAGCATCAGACTGGTTTTTGTTTTGCCGTTAATGCAGGTTGAATCAGATTTGTTGTGCATATACGCAAGATACAGCCGCACGTTGTCAAATATTCTGTGCTCTCTCAATCGTGATAATAAATATCTATTCTCCTCAGAATTTGCAGAGTTCATCGAGAGCTTTACGACTGGAGGAAAAAGTGGGTCAAGGAAAGGGGGGTTATTGGGACCAGCAACTGCAGATTTAAGATTTACGTTAGAAGACTTTGCATTTTTATCCTTAACATATGTTTTTGACGATGAAGGGTAAGGATTAATTGTTTCTCCACGCACGAAATTATTGTACGGACCAGAAGCTAGGGCAGGATTCGAAGTAAGGATTGGGGCTAAATTTGAGGTAGGAAGTGGAATCGAAGTGGGAACTGGGACTGGATTTGAACTAAGTAATGGATTCAAAATAGGATGGTTCTTTGAATGAGGCAAAGAATTTTTACCAGAGTTCATGCGATTAGTACTGGTTTTAGAGGTAGTGTTAGTATTAGGCTTTCGGGGCAAAGAATTGGGAGAAGTGTTTTTCTTACTTGTGTTCGTATCTATTTTATCCCTAGATTTATTGTTACTAATAAATTTTTGACTATTGTTATTCCTATTACTAATTTTTTGGCTATTATTTTTGTTATTTTGATTACTACAATTGTTATTACCATACTTATTGCGCTTCAGATTTGACTTCCAGTGGCTGATTTCCATGTTGTTCCATTTGAAGACGCCCGATTTCGTGCTGAAGAAGATCCAGTCATACTGCTTGGGCATGTACAGTTTGAAATTTGTGTACTTAATACCACTAGGTCTGCGGGTCGGTAGCTTCTCGCATTTACAGCCCGTTATAGAAAATTGATCTATAAGGGTTTTACACAGCCATGATTCATTCGAGTTCGGTGGAGCTCCCGTGACAAAATAAGTAAATGTGTCTGGCGATTTTTTCATTTCCTTATTAATACTGTTGAGCTTCTTGATTCTTGCATCCCAATCAGCTAGAGACCAAGTTGTATTGAATTTGACCAGCGATGTCTTCGGTGTGTCAAGATCATTTTCCGGTAGATGTACTTTTGGCAGCGAGAACGGTTGAACAGGCGATAACGAAACTGTCTGAATATGAAGATTATTTTGCGAGAGCTGAGGTGAAGAGGGGTCTCGTAATTCATCAGTTTTGTCCCCACAAACAAAACGGGTGATGGCCACTTCGCGTTCAAAATCAACAAGTTTTGTTGCTAAATCGTCTGGCTGCCTGATTTCGAATCCAGAAGTGTGACGTAGTTGATTTGACACGGTCACAAGAGATTTGTCGGCATTGGCAACAAGCACCTTAATTGACTTGACTTCGTCATAAATGTTGTTGAGCTTGGATGTAACAGCATGCCCGTCCGGAAGCGAGACGTTGTCTGTTAACGTCGCAGAGATGTTGTCCGATAAACTATTTATTATCGTCGTCAATTTTGAATCAGATTGCGTCCACTTCTTCTGCAATTTGGATGAGTCGTGTTGTATTAAATTGCAACATGAGTGTAGCTTGTCCAGTTGAGATCCGTAATCACGAAATTCTTCGATACAATCGCTAAGGTTCGATATAGTATCATTCAGGCTATTAACTTTATTTGCTATGAAAGAACAAACACTTTTTAGATCTTCTAAAGCAGTGTTGTTCGAGTCAATCCGCGATGAAGTAATATTAAGCAATCTCAGAACGTGACACGGTTTAATAGCACTACACTCAGTGCATGTATAACTACTTGAATTTTTCGGGATCCGAGAAGATGTGACACAACCAATATGGAAGCTATGCTCACAAATTCCATCACATGTGATACGATTGTCATTGTTCAGAATCTTCGCGCAAACACCACATAACTCAAAGGATGACGATGAAGAAGACATATCGCAATTCAAATTTAGAGTCTCTGGGTTAGGGAAACACAACGTATTTAGATAAATTAGTTTTTCGCTCAAGTAATTAAAAAGAGTCCACTGTTATTATTTTATATGCAATCGTTTAATAAAAGTCATCGAAATCGAATAGAAGAACTAGGTCAAGTTTGCAGAAATGATTTCCGATAGTTCACTGTTATGCAATTACTTTAATTTAATTTTATCAGTCAATAACTGCAGAGTCAACCAAAACGCACAGGTAAGCGGCACACAAAACAAGTTATAACAATACTATTATATATAAAATATATATATATTAAAAAAAAAAAGCACAAGACGACCGAAAAAATGGAACGTAATAATTGATCGCTATAGGCAAATAATTATTATTTCGCGGAGCTAAATGGAAACACGACTGTACTGTAAGGCGGTCAATTAATTGAATGTCTAGATTAAAATAGATTCCTTTTAAGCACACTCCGCAGGGAGGTAGTTGCTAGTCTACAAGCTTCGGCGATTCAAGTTAAGTTGCGTCTTTGAAGAGTTAGTTGTTTCGCGATGTAACTCGACTTAGCATAACTCATGCGAACTTAGTAGTAGGCAAATTAAAAGTTGGCAAACGTTAATTTGAGGTTTATTTCAAATTTCAAATCGGTTGAATGTGTAACAATCAAAGATCAAATTTTAAACTTCCTAGTTTAAAATTTCAATCACAAATTTTTTAGTTTGAGAGTTACCGCGTACAAGCAAATCGCTATAAATAGCGCACGTGATCGAGTAGCCTTCCGCTATTGCCTGAGTCATCAAATTTAAAGAAAAGTCGTATGCGCTTCACCATTCTCTTGCGTTGTTGCCTGCGCTTGACGCATGTAAAAAATTGAACGAAGAAGCGCATCGTATGGACGTAGTTTTAAATGCGTTTCCGCAAATGTTGCATATGCGTCATTGAACTTAATGCATGCGCTTAGCGCACGAAAATGAGGCATCGTGTGGCCTTAGTTTAACGTATGTTTTTTCCAGTGGCATGAACATGAGAGTCAATGCCTTCATTTGACATTTTTTTCCGAGACATTAATCTTATTCTTAAGTTGCTATGTTTAAAGTTGATTTCTGAAAAAGTCAGTAGCTTACTATTCCTTCTACCATCTCCCATACAAACTGAACAATTTCACTAAATCCAATACGTTAATTTTCTCAGTATCTATTAAATT